>JAUJEF010000343.1:0-46196 GCA_030444885.1 Citrus sp. QX-2021 | reverse complement strand
TCAGAATGGGGCGAGACTTTTTGAGTGGCCCCCACATGCCAAAAATAGGCCGCGGGCACATCCGCGCCCAAAAATAACCGCCCGAAGTCCGGGGCGCCAAGTTCGTCCAGCGGAAAAATGGCCAAAAAACGGGTGGGCTATAGCCTTGGGGGGAGGGGCTGGCCAACTTCATCCGCCGGACTCGGAATGGGGCGAGACTTTGCGAGCGGCCTCCGCGTGCTAAAAATAGGCCACGAACACAGCCACGCCCAAAAATAACCGCCCGAAGGTCGGGGCGCCAAGTTCGTCCAGCGGAAAAATGGCCAAAAAAGGGGTTGGCTATAGCCTTGGGGGGAGGGGCTGGCCCGCTTCGTCCGCCAGACTCAGAATGGGGCGAGACTTATCGAGCGGCCTCCACGTGCCAAAAAAAAGCCGCGGACACAGCCGCAAGACAAAATAACCGTCCGAAGGCCGGGGAGCCAAGTAAATCCAGTGGAAAAATGGCTAAAAAACGGGTGGGCTATAGCCTTGGGGGGAGGGGCTGGCCAACTTCGTCCGCCGGACTCGGAATGGGGCGAGACTTTACGAACGGCCTCCGCGTGCCAAAAATAGGCCTCGGACACAGCCCCGCCCAAAAATAACCCCCCGAAGGTCGTTGCGCCCAAACCCCCCAGCGGAAAAATGGCCAAAAACGGGTGGGCTATAGCCTTGGGGGGAGGGGCTGGCCCACTTCATCCGCCAGACTCGGAATGGGGCGAGAATTTGGGACCGGCCTCCGCGTACCAAAAATAGTCCGCGGGCACAGCCGCGCCCAAAAATAACCGACCGAAGGCCGGGGCGCCAAGTTCGTCCAGCGGAAAAATGGCCAAAAAACGGGTGGGCTATAGCCTTGGGGGGAGGGGCTGGCCCACTTCGTCCGCCAGACTCGCAATGGGGCGAGACTTTGCGACTGGCCTCCGTGTGCTAAAAATTGGCCGCGGACACAGCCGGACCCAAAAATAACCGCCCGAAAGCCGGGGCGCCAAGTTCGTCCAGCGGGAAAATGGCCAAAAAATGGGTGGGCTATAGCCTTGGGGGGAGGGGCGGGCCGACTTCGTCCGCCGGACTCGGAATGGGGCGAGACTTTACGAGCGGTCTCCGCGTGCCAAAAATAGGCCACGGGCATAGCCGCACCCAAAAATAACCGTCCGAAGGTCGGCGCGCCCAAACCCCCCAGCGGAAAAATGGCCAAAAAACGGGTGGGCTATAGCCTTGGGGGGAGGCACTGGCCCACTTCGTCCGCCAGTCTCGGAATGGGGAGAGACTTTGCAAGCGGCCTCCGGATGCCAAAAATAGTCCGCGGGCACAGCCGCGCCCAAAAATAACCGCCCGAAGGCCGGGGCGCCAAGTTCGTCCAGCGGAAAAATGGCCAAAAAACGGGTGGGCTATAGCCATGGGGGGACGGGGTGGCCCACTTCGTCCGCCGGACTCGGAATGGGGCGAGACTTTGCGAGCGGCCTCCGCGTGCCAAAAATATGCCGCGGGCACAGCCAAGCCCAAAAATAACTGCCCGAAGGTCGGCGCGACCAAACCCCCCAGCGGAAAAATGGCTAAAAAACGGGTGGGCTATAGCCTTGGGGGGAGGGGCTGGCCAACTTCGTCCGCTGGACTCGCAATGGGGCGAGACTTTGCGACTGGCCTCCGTGTGCTAAAAATTGGCCGCGGGCACAGCCGCACCCAAAAATAACCGTCCGAAAGCCGGGGAGCCAAGTTCGTCCAGCAGAAAAATGGCCAAAAAACGGGTGGGCTATAGCCTTGGGGGGAGGGGCTGGCCGACTTCGTCCGCCGGACTCGGAATGGGGCGAGACTTTACGAGCGGCCTCCGCGTGCCAAAAATAGGCCACGGGCATAGCCGCACCCAAAAATAACCGCCCGAAGGTCGGCGCGCCCAAACCCCCCAGCGGAAAAATGGCCAAAAAACGGGTGGGCTATAGCCTTGGGGGGAGGCGCTGGCCCACTTCGTCCGCCAGTCTCGGAATGGGGAGAGACTTTGCAAGCGGCCTCCGGATGCCAAAAATAGTCCGCGGGCACAGCCGCACCCAAAAATAACCGTCCGAAAGCCGGGGAGCCAAGTTCGTCCAGCAGAAAAATGGCCAAAAAACGGGTGGGCTACAGCCTTGGGGGGAGGGGCTGGCCGACTTCGTCCGCCGGACTCGGAATGGGGCGAGACTTTGCGACCGGCCTCCGCGTGCCAAAAATATGCCGCGGGCACAGCCGAGCCCAAAAATCACCGCCCGAAGGTCGGCGCGCCCAAACCCCCCAGCGGAAAAATGGCCAAAAAACGGGCGGACTATAGCCTTGGGGGGAGGCGCTGGCCAACTTCGTCCGCCGGTCTCGGAATGGGGCGAGACTTTGCAAGTGGCCTGCGGATGCCAAAAATAGGCCGCGGGCACAGCCGCGCCCAAAAATAACCGCCCGAAAGCCGGGGCGCCAAGTTCGTCAATCGGAAAAAGAATACAAAAATGGGTGGGCTATAGCCTTGGGAGGTGGGGCTGGCCAACTTCGTCCGCCGGACTCGGAATGGCGCGAGACTTTGCGAGGTGCCTCCGTGTTCCAAAAATAGGCCACGGACACAGCCACTCCCAAAAATACCCGTCCGGAGGCCGGGGCGACAAGTTCGTCCAGCGGAAAAAAGCCACAAAAACGGGTGGGCTATAGCCTTGGGGGGTGGGGCTTGCCCACTTCGTCCGCCAGACTCAGAATGGCGCGAGACTTTGCGGGAGGCCTCCGTGTGCAAAAAATAGGGCGTGGGCACAGCCACGCCCAAAAAACCCCCCCGAATGCCGGGGCGCCAAGTTCGTCCTGCGGAAAAAGGCCACAAAAACGGGTGGGCTATAGCCTTGGGGGATGGGGCTGGCCCACTTCGTCCGCCGGACTCGGAATGGCGCGAGACTTTACGAGGCGCCTCCGTGTGCCAAAAATAGACCGAGGTCACAGTCGCGCCCAAAATTACACCCCCGAAGGCCGGGGCGCCAAGTTCGTCCAGCGGAAAAAGGCCACAAACACCGGTGGGCTATAGCCTTGGGGGGTGGTGCTGGCCAACTTCGTCCGCCGGACTCGGAATGGCGCGAGACATTGTGAGCCACCTCCGTGTGCCAAAAATAGGATGCGGGCGCAGCCGCGCCCAAAAATACCCGCCCGAAGGCCGGGCCCCCAAGTTCGTCCAGCGGAAAAAGGCCACAAAAACGGGCGGGTTATAGCCTTGGGGGGTGGGGCTGGCCAACTTCGTCCGGCGGACTCGGAATGGCGCGAGACTTTGCGAGGCTCCTCCGTGTGCCAAAAATAGGCCGCGGGCACAGCCGCGTCCAAAAATACCAGCGCGAAGGCCGGGCCGCCAAGTTCATCCAGCGGAAAAAGGCCATAAAAACGGGTGGGCTATAGCCTTGGGGGGTGGGGCTGGCCAACTTCGTCCGCCGGAATCGGAATGGCGCGAGACTTTGCGAGGCACCTCCGTGTGCCAAAAATAGGCCGCGGGCACAGCCGCACCCAAAAATACCCGCACGAAGGCCAGGGCGCCAAGTTCGTCCTGCGGAAAAAGGCCACAAAAACGGGTGGGCTATAGCCTTGGGGGGTGGAGCTGACCAACTTCGTCCGCCGGACTCGGAATGGCACGAGACTTTGCGAGGCGCCTCCGTGTGCATAAAATAGGCCGCGGGCACAGCCGCGCCCAAAAATAACCGCCCGAAGGCCGGGGCGCCAAGTTCGTCCAACGGAAAAAGCCCACAAAAACGGGTGGGCTATAGCCTTAGGGGGTGGGGCAGGCCAACTTCGTCTGCCGGACTCGGAATGGCGCGAGACTTTGCGAGCGGCCTCCGTGGGTCAAAAATAGGGCCCGGACACAGCCGCGCCCAAAAATCACCGCGCGAAGGCCGGGGCGCCAAGTTCGTCCAGCGGAAAAAGGCCACAAAAACGGGTGGGCTATAGCCTTGGGGGGTGGGGCTGGCCAACTTCGTCCGCCGGACTCGGAATGGCGCGAGACTTTGCGAGCGGCCTCCATGTGCCAAAAATAGGCCCCGGACACAGCCGTGTCCAAAAATATCCGCCCGAAGACCGGGGCGCCAAGTTCGTCCAGTGGAAAAAGGCCACAAAAACGGGTGGGCTATAGCCTTGGGGGTTGGGGCTGGCCAACTTCGTCCGCCGGACTCCGAATTGCGTGGGTCTTTGTGAGCGGCCTCCGTGTGCCAAAAATAGGCACCGGGCACAGCAGCGCCCAAAAATAACCGCCCGAATGCCGGGGCGCCAAGTTCGTCCAGCGGAAAAAGGCCACAAAAACGGGTGGGCTATAGCCTTGGGGGGTGGGGCTGGCCCACTTCGTCCGCCAGACTCGGAATGGCGCGAGAATTTGCGAGCGGCCTCCGTGTGCGAAAAATAGGCCCCGGGCACAGCCGCGCCCAAAAATAACCGCCCGAAGGCCGGGGCGCCAAGTTTGTCCAGCGGAAAAAGGCCACAAAAACGGGTGGGCTATAGCCTTGGGGGGTGGGGCTGGCCAACTTCGTCCGCCGGACTCCGAATTGCGCGAGACTTTGCAAACGGCCTCCGTGTGCCAAAAATAGGCCCCGGGCACAGCCGCGCCCAAAAATAACCGCCCGAATGCCGGGGCGCCATGTTCGTCAATCGGAAAAAGAATACAAAAATGGGTGGACTATAGCCTTGGGGGGTGGGGCTGGCCAACTTCGTCCGCCGGACTCGGAATGGCGCGAGACTTTGTGGGTGGCCTCCGTGTGCCAAAAATAGGCCGCAGGCACAGCCACGCCAAAAAATAACCGCCCAAAGGCCGGGGCGCCAAGTTCGTCCAGTGGAAAAGGGCCACAAAAACGGGTGGGCTATAGCCTTGGGGGGTGGGGCAGGCCAACTTAGTCCGCCGGACTCGGAATGGCGCCAGCCTTTACGAACGGCCTCCGTGTGCCAAAAATAGGCCCCGGGCACAGCCGCTCCCAAAAATAACCGCCCGAAGGCCGGGGCGCCAAGTTCTTCCAGCGGAAAAAGGCCACAAAAACGGGTGGGCTATAGCCTTGGGGGGTGGGGCTGGACAACTTCGTCCGCCGGACTCGGAATGGCGCGAGACTTTCCGAGCGGCCTCCGTGTGCCAAAAATAGGCCCCGGGCACAGCCGCGCCCAAAAATAACCGCCCGAAGGCCGGGGGGCCAAGTTCGTCCAACGGAAAAAGGCCACAAAAACGGGTGGGCTATAGCCTTAGGGGGTGGGGCAGGCCAACTTCGTCTGCCGGACTCGGAATGGCGCGAGACTTTGCGAGCGGCCTCCATGTGCCAAAAATAGGCCCCGGACACAGCCGTGTCCAAAAATATCCGCCCGAAGACCGGGGCGCCAAGTTCGTCCAGTGGAAAAAGGCCACAAAAACGGGTGGGCTATAGCCTTGGGGGTTGGGGCTGGCCAACTTCGTCCGCCGGACTCCGAATTGCGCGGGTCTTTGTGAGCGGCCTCCGTGTGCCAAAAATAGGCACCGGGCACAGCCGCGCCCAAAAATAACCTCCCGAATGCCGGGGCGCCAAGTTCGTCCAGCGGAAAAAGGCCACAAAAACGGGTGGGCTATAGCCTTGGGGGGTGGGGCTGGCCAACTTCGTCCGCCGGACTCCGAATTGCGCCGGACTCCGAATTGCGCGAGACTTTGCGAGCGGCCTCCGTGTGCCAAAAATAGACCCCGGGCACAGCCGCGCATAAAAATAACCGCCCGAAGGCCGGGGCGCCAAGTTCGTCCAGCGGAAAAAGGCCACAAAAACGGGTGGGCTATAGCCTTGGGGGGTGGGGCTGGCCAACTTCGTTCGCCGGACTCCGAATTGCACGAGACTTTGCGAGCGGCCTCCGTGTGCCAAAAATAGGCCCCGGGCACAGCCGCGCCCAAAAATAACAGCCCGAATGCCGGGGCGCCAAGTTCGTCAATCGGAAAAAGAATACAAAAATGGGTGGACTATAGCCTTGGGGGGTGCGGCTGGCCAACTTCGTCCGCCGGACTCGGAATGGCGCGAGACTTTGCGGGCGGCCTCCGTGTGCCAAAAATAGGCCGCAGGCACAGCCACGCCAAAAAAAAACCGCCCGAAGGCCGGGGCGCCAAGGTCGTCCAGCGGAAAAGGGCCACAAAAACGGGTGGGCTATAGCCTTGGGGGGTGGGGCAGGCCAACTTAGTCCGCCGGACTCGGAATGGCGCGAGCCTTTGCGAGCGGCCTCCGTGTGCCAAAAATAGGCCCCGGGCACAGCCGCTCCCAAAAATAACCGCCCGAAGGCCGGGGCGCCAAGTTCGTCCAACGGAAAAAGGCAACAAAAACGGGTGGGCTATAGCCTTAGGGGGCGGGGCATGCCAACTTCGTCTGCCGGACTCGGAATGGCGCGAGACTTTGCGAGCGGCCTCCGTGTGCCAAAAATAGGCCCCGGGCACAGCCGCGCCCAAAAATAACCGCCCCAAATCCGGGGCGCCAAGTTCGTCCAGCGGAAAAAGGCCACAAAAACGGGTGGGCTATAGCCTTGGGGGGTGGGGGTGGCCAACTTCGTCCGCCGGACTCGGAATGGCGCGAGACTTTGTGAGCGGCCTCCGTGTGCCAAAAATAGGCCCCGGACACAGCCGGGTCCAAAAATAACCGCCCGAAGACCGGGGCGCCAAGTTCGTCCAGTGGAAAAAGGCCACAAAAACGGGTGGGCTATAGCCTTGGGGGGTGGGGCTGGCCAACTTCGTCCGCCGGACTCCGAATTGCGCGAGACTTTGTGAGCGGCCTCCGTGTGCCAAAAATAGGCCCCGGGCACAGCCGCACCCAAAAATAACCGCCCGAATGCCGGGGCGCCAAGTTCGTCCAACGGAAAAAGGCCACAAAAACGGGTGGGCTATAGCCTTGGGGGGTGGGGCTGGCCAACTTCGTCCGCCGGACTCCGAATTGCGCGAGACTTTGTGAACGGCCTCCGTGTGCCAAAAATAGGCCCTGGGCACAGCCGCGCCCAAAAATAACCGCCCGAATGCCGGGGCGCCAAGTTCGTCAATCGGAAAAAGAATACAAAAATGGGTGGACTATAGCCTTGGGGGGTGGGGCTGGCCAACTTCGTCCGCCGGACTCGGAATGGCGCGAGACTTTGCGGGTGGCCTCCGTGTGCCAAAAATAGGCCGCAGGCACAGCCACGCCAAAAAATAACCGCCCGAAGGCCGGGGCGCCAAGTTCGTCCAGCGGAAAAAGGCCACAAAAACGGGTGGGCTATAGCCTTGGGGGATGGGGCTGGCCAACTTCATCCGCCGGACTCGAAATGGCGCGAAACTTTGCGAGCGACTACCGTGTGTGAAAAATAGGCCCCCGGAACAGCCGCGCCCAAAAAAATCCGCCCGAATGCCTGGGCGCCAAGTTCGTCCAGCGGAAAAAGGCCACAAAAACGGGTGGGCTATAGCCCTGGGGGGTGGGGCTGGCCAACTTCGTCCGCCGGACTCGGAATGGCGCGAGACTTTGCGAGCGGCCTCTGTGTACAAAAAATAGGCCCCGGGCACAGCCGCGCCCAAAAATATTCGCCCGAAGGCTGGGGCGCTAAGTTCGTCCAGCGGAAAAAGGCCACAAAAACAGGTGGGCTATAGTCTTGGGGGGTGGGGCTGGCCAACTTCGTCCGCCGGACTCGGAATGGCGGGAGACTTTGCGAGCGGCCTCCGTGTACAAAAAATAGGCCCCGGGCACAGCCGTACCCGAAAATAGGCGCCCGAAGGCCGGGGCGCCAAGTTCGTCCAGCGGAAAAAGGCCAAAAAAACGGGTGGGCTATAGCCTAGGGGGGTGGGGCTGACCAACTTCGTCCGCCGGACTCGGAATGGCGCGGGACTTTGCGAGCGGCCTCCGTGTGCCAAAAATAGGCCCCGGGCACAGCCGCGCATAAAAATAACCGCCCGAAGGCCGGGGCGCAGATTTCGTCAAGCGGAAAACAGCCACAAAAACGGTTGGGCTATAGCCTTGGGGGGTGGGGCTGGCCAACTTCCTCCGCCGGACTCGGAATGGCGGGAGACTGTGCGAGCGGCCTCCGTGTACAAAAATAGGCCCCGGCACAGCCGCGCCCAAAAATAACCGCGCCGAAGGCCGGGCGCCAAGTTCGGCCCAGCGGAAAAAGGCCAAAAACGGGTGGGCTATAGCCTAGGGGGTGGGGCTGGCCCAACTCGTCCCGCCGGACTCGGAATGGCGCGCGAGACTTTGCGAGCGGCCTCCGTGGTGCCAAAAATAGGCCCCGGGCACAGCCGCGCCTAAAATAACCGCCCGAAGGCCGGGGCGCCAAGTTCGTCCAGCGGAATAAGGCCACAAAAACGGGGGGGCTATAGCCATGGGGGTGGGGCTGGCCAACTTCCGGTCCGCCGGACCTCGGAATGGCGCGAGACTTTGCGAGCGGCCTCCGTGTGCTAAAAATAGGCCCCGGGCACAGCGCGCCTAAAAATAACCGCCGAAGGCCGGGCGCCAAGTTCGCCCCAGCGGAAAAAGGCCACAAAAACGGGTGGGCTATAGCCTTGGGGGTGGGGCTGGCCAACTTCGTCCGCCTCGGACTCGGAATGGCGCGAGACTTTGCGAGGCGGCCTCCGTGTGCCAAAAATAGGCCGGGCACAGCCGCGCCCAAAATAACCGCCCGAAGGCCGGGCGCCAAGTTCGCCCAGCGGGAAAAAGGCCACAAAAACGGGTGGGCTAGAGCCTTGGGGGGTGGGGCAGGCCAACTTCGTCCGCCGGACTCGGAATGGCGCGAGACTTGTCGAGCGGCCTCCGTGTGCAAAAATAGGCCCCCGGCACAGCCGCGCCTAAAAATAACCGCCCGAAGGCCGGGCGCCAAGTTCGCCCAGCGGAAAAAGGCCAAAAAACGGTGGGCTATAGCCTTGGGGGTGGGGCTGGCCAACTCTGTCCGCCTCGGACTCGGAATGGCGCGAGACTTTGCGAGCGGCCTCCGTGTGCCAAAAATAGGCCCCGGGCACAGCCGCGCCTAAAAATAACCGCCCAAGGCCGGGCGCCAAGTTCGCTCCAGCGGAAAAAGGCCACAAAAACGGGTGGGCTATAGCCTTGGGGGTGGGGCTGGCCCAACTTCGTCCGCCGGACTCGGAATGGCGCGAGACTTTGCGAGCGGCCTCCGTGTGTGCCCAAAATATAGGCCCGGGCACAGCCGCGCCCAAAAATAACCGCCCAAGGCCGGGCGCCAAGTTCTGGCCCAGCGGAAAAAGGCCACAAAAACGGGTGGGCTATAGCCTTGGGGGTGGGGCTGGCCAACTCGTCCGCCGGACTCGGAATGGCGCGAGACTTGGCGAGCGGCCTCCGTGTGCCAAAAATAGGCCGGCACAGCCGCGCCTAAAAATAACCCGCCGAAGGCCGGGCGCCAAGTTCTGTCCAGCGGAAAAAGGCCACAAAAACGGTGGGCTATTGCCTTGGGGGTGGGGCTGGCCAACTTCGTCCGCCGGACTCGGAATGGCGCGAGACTTTGCGAGAGGCCTCCGTCCCGTGCCAAAATAGGCCGCGGCACAGCCGCCCAAACATAACCGCCCAAGGCCGGGGCGCCAAGTTCGCCCAGCGGAAAAAGGCCCACAAAACGGGTGGGCTATATCCTTGGGGGGTGGGGCTGGCCAACTTCGTCCGCCGGACTCCGAATGGCGCGAGACTTTGCGAGGCGCCTCCGTGTGCCAAAAATAGGCCCCGGGCACAGCCGCGCCCAAAAATAACCGCCCGAAGGCCGGGGCGCCAAGTTCGTCCAGCGGAAAAAGGCCACAAAAACGGGTGGGCTATAGCCTTGGGGGTGGGGCTGGCCAACTTCGTCCGTCGGACTCGGAATGGCGCTAGACTTTGCGAGCGGCCTCCGTGTGCCAAAAATAGGCCCGCGGGCACAGCCGCGCCCCAAAATAACCGCCCGAAGGCCGGGCGCAAAGTTCGGCCCAGCGGAAAAAGGCCACAAAAACGGGTGGGCTATAGCGTTGGGGGGTGGGGCTGGCCAACTTCGTCCGCCGGACTCGGAATGGCGCGAGACTTTGCGAGCGGCCTCCGTGTGCCAAAATAGGCCCCGGGCACAGCCGCGCCCAAAAATAACCGCCCGAAGGCCGGGGCGCCAAGTTCGTCCAGCGGAAAAAGGCCACAAAAACGGGTGGGCTATAGCCTTGGGGGGTGGGGCTGGCCAACTTCGTCCGCCGGACTCGGAATGGCGCGAGACTTTGCGAGGGCCTCCGTGTGCCAAAAATAGGCCCCCGCGGCACAGCCGCGCCTAAAAATAACCCGCCCAAGGCCGGGCGCCAAGTCTCGCCCAGCGGAAAAAGGCCACAAAAACGGGTGGGCTATAGCCTTGGGGGGGGGGCTGGCCAACTTCGCCCGCCGGACGCGGAATGGCGCGAGACTTTGCGAGGTCTCCGTGTGCCAAAATAGGCCCCGGGCACAGCCGCGCCAAAAATAACCGCCGAAGGCCGGGGCGCCAAGTTCGGCCCGCGGAAAAAGGCCACAAAAACGGGGGGGCTATAGCCTTGGGGGGGGGGGCTGGCCAACTTCGTCCGCCGGACTCGGAATGGCGCGAGACTTTGCGAGAGCGGCCTCCCGTGTGCAAAATAGGCCCGGGCACAGCCGCGCCTAAAAATAACCGCCCGAAGGCCGGGCGCCAAGTTCTGGTCCAGCGAAAAAGGCCACAAAAACGGGTGGGCTATAGCCTGGGGGTGGGGCTGGCCCAACTTCGTCCGCCGGACTCGGAATGGCGCGAGACTTTGCGAGCGAGCGGCCTCCGTGTGCCAAAATAGGCCCGGCACAGCCGCGCCAAAAATAACCGCCCGAAGGCCGGGCGCCAAGTTCGCCCAGCGGAAAAAGGCCACAAAACGGGTGGGCTATAGCCTTGGGGGTGGGGCACAACTTCGTCTATCGCCGGACTCGGAATGGCGCGAGACTTTGCGAGCGGCCTCCGTGTGCCAAAAATAGGCCGCGGGCACAGCCGCGCCCAAAAATAACCGCCCGAAGGCCGGGCGCCACGTTGGCCCAGCGGAAAAAGGCCACAAAACGGGTGGGCTATAGCCTTGGGGGTGGGGCTGGCCCACTTCGTCTGGCCGCCGGACTCGGAATGGCGCGAGACTTTGCGAGCGGCCCCCGTGTGCCAAAAATAGGCCCGGGCACAGCCGCGCCAAAAATAACCGCCCAAGGCCGGGCGCCAAGTTCGTCCAGCGGAAAAAGGCCACAAAAACGGGTGGGCTATAGCCTTGGGGGGTGGGGCTGGCCAAGTTCGTCCGCCGGACTCGGAATGGCGGGAGACTTTGCGAGCGGCCTCCGTGTGCCAAAATAGGCCCCGGCACAGCCGCGCCCAAAAATAAACCCCCCAAGGCTCGGGCCCCAACTTCGTCCCGGCGAAAAAGGCCACAAAAACGGGTGGGCTATAGCCTTGGGGGGTGGGGCTGGCCAACTTCGTCCGCCGGACTCGGAATGGCGCGAGACTTTGCGAGCGGCCTCCGTGTGCCAAAAATAGGCCGCGGGCACAGCCGCGCCCAAAAATAACCGCCCGAAGGCCGGGGCGCCAAGTTCGTCCAGCGGAAAAAGGCCAGAAAGGAGGGTAGGCTATATGCTGGGTGGGTTGGTCTGGCGATCTTCGTACGCAGGACTGGGAATGGCGGGAGGCTGTGCGAGCGGCCTCCGGGTGCCACAAAGAGGCCGCGGGCACAGCCGCGCCTAAAAATAACCGCCCGAAGGCCGGGCGCCAAGTTCGTCCAGCGGAAAAATGCCACGAAAGTGGGTGGGCGATAGCCGTGGGGGGTGGGGCTGGCCAACTTCGTCCGCCGGACTCGGAATGGCGCGAGACTTTGCGAGCGGCCTCCGTGTGCCAAAAATAGGGCCCCGGCACAGCCGCGCCCAAAAATAACCGCCCGAAGGCCGGGGCGCCAAGTTCGTCCAGCGGAAAAAGGCCACAAAAACGGGTGGGCTATAGCCTTGGGGGGTGGGGCTGGCCAACTTCGTCCGCCGGACTCGGAATGGCGCGAGACTTTGCGAGCGGCCTCCGTGTGCCAAAAATAGGCCGCGGCACAACTGCGCCCAAATATACCCGCCCGAAGGCCGGGCCCCAAGTTCGTCCAGCGGAAAAAGGCCACAAAAACGGGTGGGCTATAGCCTTGGGGGGTGGGGCTGGCCAACTTCGTCCGCCTCACTCGGAATGGCGCGAGACTTTGCGAGGGCCTCCGTGTGTGCCAAAAATAGGCCGCGGGCACAGCCGCGCCCTAAAAATAACCGCCCGAAGGCCGGGCGCGCCAAGTTCGCCCAGCGGAAAAAGGCCACAAAACGGGTGGGCTATAGCCTTGGGGGGGGCTGGCCACTGGGCTGGACCCGAGTTGGCCCAGCGGAAAAGGCCACCAAAAACGGGTGGGCTATGGCCTTGGGGGTGGGGCTGGCCAACTTCGTCCGCCGCCGGAGGCCAAAAATGGCGCGAGACTTGGGGGAGTGGGCTGGCCAACTCTTCCGCCGGACTCGAATGTAGGCCTCCGTGTGGCACAGCCGCGGGCACAGCCGCGCCCAAAAATAACCGCCCGAAGGCCGGGCGCCAACTTCGTCCAGCGGAAAAAGGCCACAAAAACGGGTGGGCTATAGCCTTGGGGTTGGGGCGGGCCAACGTCGTCCGCCGGACGCGGAATGGCGCGAGACGTTGCGAGCGGCCTCCGTGTGCCAAAATAGGCCCAAGGGCACACCCGCGTCCAAAAATAACCGCCCTAAGGCCGGGGCGCCACGTTCGTCCACTGGAAAAATGCCCAAAAAAACGGGTGGGATTTTGCCTGGGGGGTGGGGCTGGCCAACTTCGTCCGCCGGACTCGGAATGGCGCGAGACTTTGCGAGGGCCTCCGTGTGCCAAAAATAGGCCCCGGCACAGCCGCGCCCAAAAATAACCGCCCGAAGGCCGGGCGCCAAGTTCGCCCAGCGGAAAAAGGCCACAAAAACGGGTGGGCTATAGCCTTGGGGGTGGGGCTGGCCAACTTGTCCCACTGGACTCGGAATGGCGCGAGACTTTGCGAGCGGCCTCCGTGTGCCAAAATAGGCCCCCACGGGCACAGCCGCGCCTAAAAATAACCGCCCGAAGGCCGGGCGCCAAGTTCGTCCAGCGGAAAAGGCCAAAAAAACGGGTGGGCTATAGCATTGGGGGTGGGGCTGGCCAACTTCGTCCGCCGGACTCGGAATGGCGCGAGACTTTGCGAGGGCCTCCGTGTGTGCCAAAATAGGCCGCGGGCACAGCCGCCCACGAAAATAACCGCCCGAAGGCCGGGGCGCCACGTTCGCCAGCGGAAAAAGGCCACAAACACGGGTGGGCTATAGCCTTGGGGGGTGGGGCTGGCCAACTTCGTCCGCCGGACTCGGAATGGCACGAGACTTTGCGAGGGCCTCCGTGTGCCAAAATAGGCCCCGGGCACATCCGCACTAAAAAATAACCGCCGAAGGCCGCGGCGCCAAATTCGTCCAGCGGAAAAAGGCCAAGAAAACGGGTGGGCTATAGCCTTCGGGGGTGGGGCGGGCCAACTTCGTCCGCCGGACTCGGAATGGCGCGAGACTTTGCGAGCGGCCTCCGTGTGCCAAAAGTAGGCCGCGGGCCGAGCCGCGCCCAAAAATAACCGCCCGAAGGCCGGGGCGCCAAGTTCGTCCAGCGGAAATTGGCCACAAAAACGGGTGGGCTATAGCCTTGGGGGGTGGGGCTGGCCAAAATAGTACGCCGGACTATGAATGGAGCGAGACTTTGCGAGCGGCCTCCGTGTGGCAAAATAGGCCGCGGGCACAGCCGCGCCTAAAAATAACCGCCGAAGGCCGGGCGCCAAGTCTGGGCCCAGCGGAAAAAGGCCACTAAACCGGGTGGGCTATAGCCTTGGGGGGGGGGGCTGGCCAACTTCGTCCGCCGGACTCGGAATGGCGCGAGACGTTGCGAGCGGCCTCCGTGTGCCAAAAATACGCCGCCGGCACAGCCGCGCCTAAAAATAACCCGCCCAAGGCCGGGGCGCCAAGTCTGGCCCAGCGGGAAAAGGCCACAAAACGGGTGGGCTATAGCCTTGGGGGTGGCGCGGGCCAAGTTCGTCCGCCGGACTCGGAATGGGACGAGACTTTGCGAGCGGGCTCCGTGTGCCAACAAAATGGCCTCAGGCACCACCGTGCCAAAAAAATAACCGCCCGAAGGCCGGGGCGCCAAGTTCGTCCAGCGGAAAAAGGCCACAAAAACGGGTGGGCTATAGCCTTGGGGGGTGGGGCTGGCCAACTTCGTCCGCCGGACTCGGAATGGCGCGAGACTTTGCGAGCGGCCTCCGTGTGCCAAAAAATAGGCCGCGGGCACAGCCGCGCCCAAAAATAACCGCCCGAAGGCCGGGGCGCCAAGTTCGTCCAGCGGAAAAAGGCCACAAAAACGGGTGGGCTATAGCCTTGGGGGTGGGGCTGGCCAACTTCGTCCGCCGGACTCGGAATGGCGCGAGACTTTGCGAGCGGCCTCCGTGTGCCAAAAAATAGGCCCCGGGCACAGGCGCGCCCAAAAATAACCGCCCGAAGGCCGGGGCGCCAAGTTCGTCCAGCGGAAAAAGGCCACAAAACCGGGTGGGCTATAGCCTTGGGGGGTGGGGCTGGCCAACTTCGTCCGCCGGACTCGGAATGGCGCGAGACTTTGCGAGCGGCCTCCGTGTGCCAAAATAGGCCCCGGGCACAGCCGCGCCCAAAAATAACCCCCCGAAGGCCGGGGCGCCAAGTTCGTCCAGCGGAAAAAGGCCACAAAAACGGGTGGGCTATAGCCTTGGGGGGTGGGGCTGGCCAACTTCGTCCGCCGGACTCGGAATGGCGCGAGACTTTGCGAGCGGCCTCCGTGTGCCAAAAATAGGCCGCGGGCACAGCCGCGCCCAAAAATAACCGCCCGAAGGCCGGGGCGCCAAGTTCGCCCAGCGGAAAAAGGCCACAAAAACGGGTGGGCTATAGCCTTGGGGGGTGGGGCTGGCCAACTTCGTCCGCCGGACTCGGAATGGCGCGAGACTTGGCGAGGTGCCACCGTGTGCCAAAAATAGGCCGCGGGCACAGCCGCGTCCAAAAATAACCCCCAAGGCCGGGCGCCAAGTCTGGCCCAGCGGAAAAAGGCCACAAAAACGGGTGGGCTATAGCCTTGGGGGGTGGGGCTGGCCAACTTCGTCCGCCGGACTCGGAATGGCGCGAGACTTTGCGAGCGGCCTCCGTGTGCCAAAAATATGCCCGGGCACAGCCGCGCCCAAAAATAACCGCCCGAAGGCCGGGGCGCCAAGTTCGTCCAGCGGAAAAAGGCCACAAAACGGGTGGGCTATAGCCTGGGGGGGGGCTGGCCAACTTCGTCCGCCGGACTCGGAATGGCGCGAGACTTTGCGAGCGGCCTCCGTGTGCCAAAATAGGCCGGGCACAGCCGCGCCAAAAATAACCGCCCGAAGGCCGGGCGCCAAGTTCTGGCCCAGCGGAAAAAGGCCACAAAACGGGTGGGCTATAGCCTTGGGGGTGGGCTGGCCAACTTCGTCCGCCGCACTCGGCATGGCGCGAGACCCTGCGAGAGGCCTCCGTGTTAAAAAAATAGGCCCCGGGCACAGCCTCGCAGAAAAATAACCGCCCGAAGGCCGGGGCGCCAAGTTCTCCAGCGGAAAAAGGCCACAAAACGGGTGGGCTATAGCCTTGGGGGTGGGGCTGGCCAACTTCGTCCGCCGGACCCGGAATGGCGCGAGACTTTGCGAGTGGCCTCCGCGTGCCAAAATAGGCCGCGGGCACAGCCGCGCCTAAAAATAACGCCCCAAGGCCGGGCGCCAAGTTCGGCCCAGCGGAAAAGGGCCACAAAAACGGGTGGGCTATAGCCTTGGGGGTGGGCTGGCAACTTCTGGGTCCGCCTGACTCGGAATGGCGCGAGACTTTGCGAGCGGCTTCCGTGTGCCAAAAATAGGCCGCGGGCACAGCCTCGCCCGAAAATAACCGCCCGAAGGCCGGGGCGCCAAGTTCGGCCCAGCGGAAAAAGGCCACAAAAACGGGTGGGCTATAGCCTTGGGGGTGGGGCTGGCCAACTTCTCGTCCGCCGGACTCGGAATGGCGCGAGACTTTGCGAGCGCCTCCGTGTGCCAAAAAATAGCCCCGGGCACAGCCGCCCAAAAATAACCGCCCGAAGGCCGGGCGCCAAGTTCGTCCAGCGGAAAAAGGCCACAAAACGGGTGGGCTATAGCCTTGGGGGTGGGGCTGGCCAACTTCGTCCGCTCGGACTCGGAATGGCGCGAGACTTTGCGAGCGGCCTCCGTGTGCCAAAAATATAGCCGGGCGGCACAGCCGCGCCAAAAATAACCGCCCGAAGGCCGGGGCGCCAAGTTCGGCCCAGCGGAAAAAGGCCACAAAAACGGTGGGCTATAGCCTTGGGTGGGGCTGGCCAACTCGTCCGCCGGACTCGGAATGCCGCGCGAGACTTTGCGAGCGGCCTCCTCGGAATGGCGGGCACAGCCGCGCCTAAAAATAACCGCCCGAAGGCCGGGCGCCAAGTTCAAGTCCGTCCAGCGGAAAAGGCCACAAAAACGGGTGGGCTATAGCCTTGGGGTGGGGCTGGCCAACTTCGTCCGGCCGGACTCGGAATGGCGCGAGACTTTGCAGGCGCGCGTGTGCCAAAATAGGCCGCTGGGCACCGCCCAAAAATAACCGCCCAAGGCCGGGCGCCAAGTTCGTCCAGCGAAAAAGGCCACAAAAACGGGTGGGCTATAGCGTTGGGGGGTGGGGCTGGGAAAACTTCGCCCGCCGGACTCGGAATGGCTCGAGACTTTGTGAGTGGCCTCCGTGTGTCAAAAATAGGACCCGGGCACAGCCGCGCCCAAAAATAACCGCCCGAAGGCCGTGGCGCCAAGTTCGTCCAGCGGAAAAAGGCCACAAAAACGGGTGGGCTATAGCCTTGGGTGGTGGGGCTGGCCAACTTCGTCCGCCGGACTCGGAATGGCGCGAGACTTTGCGGGGGGCCTCCGTGTGCCAAAATTGGGCCGCCGGGACGGCCGTGCCCAAAATTAACAGCCCGAAGGCCGGGGCGCCAAGTTCGTCCAGCGGAAAAAGGCCACAAAAACGGGTGGGCTATAGCCTTGGGGGGTGCGGCTGGCCAACTTCGTCCGCCGGACTAGAAATGGTGTGAGACTTTGCGAGGGGCCTCCGTGTGCCAAAAATAGGGCGCGGGTACAGCCGCACCCAAAAATAACCGCCCGAAGGCCGGGGCGCCAAGTTCGTCCAGCGGAAAAAGTCCACAAAAACGGGTGGGCTATAGCCTTGGGGGGTGGGGCTGGCCAACTTCGTCCGCCGGACTCGGAATGGCGGGAGATTTGCCAGGGGCCTCCGTGTGCCAAAAAGAGGCCGAGGGCACAGCCGCAGACAAAAATAACCGCCCGAAGGCCGGGGCGCCAAGTTCATCCAGCGAAAAAGGCCACAAAAACGGGTGGGCTATAGCCTTGGGGGGTGGGGCTGGCCAACTTCGTTAGCTGGACTCGGAATGGTGCGAGACTTTGCGAGCGGGCCCCGCGTGACAAACAAATAGGCGGCCGGCACAGCCGCGCCCAAAAATAACCGCCCGAAGGCCGGGGCGCCAAGTTCGGCTCCAGCGGAAAAAGGCCACAAAAACGGGTGGGCTATAGCTTGGGGGGTGGGCTGGCCAACTCGTCCGCCGGACTCGGAATGGCGCGAGACTTTTTGCGAGGGGCCTCCGTGTGCCAAAATAGGCCGCGGGCACAGCTGCGCCCAAAAATAACAGCCCGAAGGCCGGGGCGCCAAGTTCGTCCAGCGGAAACAGGTCACAAAAACGGGTGGGCTATAGCCTTGGGGGATGGGGCTGGCCAAGTTCGTCCGCCGGACTGGGACTGGGGCGAGATTTTGCGAGTGGCCTCTGTGTTCCAAAACTAGGCCACGGGCACAGCCGCGCCAAAAAATAACTGCCCGAAGGCCGGGGAGCCAAGTTCGTCCAGCGGAAAAAGGCTACAAAAACGGGTGGGCGATAGCCTTGGGGGGTGGGGTTAGCCAAGTTCTTCCGCCGGACTCGGAATGGGGCGAGACTTTGCGAGCGTCCTCCGCGTACCAAAAATAGGCGGCGGGCGCAGCCGCGCCCAAAAATAACCGCCCGAAAGTCGGGCTGCCAAGTTCGTCCAGCCGAAAAAGGCCACAAAAACGGGTGGGCTATAGCCTGGGGGGTGGGGCTGGCCAAGTTCGTCCGCCGGACTGGGAATGGCGTTAGACTTTGCGAGCGGCCTCTGTGCGCAAAAAATCGGGCCCGGGCACAGCGGCGCCCAATAATAACCGCCCAAGGCCGGGCGCCAAGTTCGTCCAGCCGAAAAAGGCCACAAAAACGGGTGGGCTATAGCCTGGGGGGTGGGGCTGGCCAAGTTCGTCCGCCGGACTGGGAATGGCGTTAGACTTTGCGAGCGGCCTCTGTGCGCCAAAACTAGGCCGCGGGCACACCCGCGCCCAAAAATAACCTCCCGAAGGCCTGGGCGCCAAGTTCGTCCAGCAGAAAAAGGCCACAAAAACGAGTGGGCTATAGCCTTGGGTGGTTGGGCTGGCCAAGTTCGTCCGCCGGACTCGGAATGGGACGATACTTTGCGAGGGCCCTCCGTGTGCCAAAATAGGCCCGCGGGCACAGCCGTCAGGCACAGCCGCCCAAAAATAACCGCCCGAAGGCCGGGCGCCAAGTTCGGTCCAGCGGAAAAAGGCCAAAAACGGGTGGGCTATAGCCTTGGGGGTGGGGCTGGCCAACTTCGTCCGTCCGGACTCGGAATGGCGCGAGACTTTGCGAGGGCCTCCGTGTGCCAAAAATAGGCCCCGGGCACAGCCGCGCCTAAAATAACCGCCCGAAGGCCGGGCGCCAAGTTCGTCCAGCGGAAAAGGCCACAAAACGGGTGGGCTATAGCCTTGGGGGTGGGGCTGGCCAACTCGTCCGCCGGACTCGGAATGGCGCGAGACTTTGCGAGGGCCTCCGTGTGCCCAAAATAGGCCCTGGCACAGCACAGCCGCAAAAATAACCGCCCGAAGGCCGGGCGCCAAGTTCGCCCAGCGGAAAAGGGCCACAAAAACGGGTGCGGTATAGCCTTGGGGGTGGGGCTGGCCAACTGGTCCGCCCGCCTCTGGACGGAATGGGCGAGAGACTTGCGAGGGGCCTCCGTGTGCCAAAAATAGGCCCCGGCACAGCGCGCGCCCAAAAATAACCGCCCGAAGGCCGGGGCGCCAAGTTCGTCCAGCTGAAAAAGGCCACAAAACCGGGTGGGCTATAGCCTGGGG
The DNA here is from genome assembly GCA_030444885.1 of Citrus sp. QX-2021. Lineage (NCBI taxonomy): Eukaryota > Viridiplantae > Streptophyta > Magnoliopsida > Sapindales > Rutaceae > Citrus > Citrus sp. QX-2021. The sequence goes on along the minus strand of JAUJEF010000343.1, from coordinate 26,994 downwards.
GGGGGCTGGCCAACTTCGTCCGCCGGACTCGGAATGGCGCGACACTTTGCGAGGGGCCTCCGTGTGCCCAAAATAGGCCCGGGCACAGCCGCGCTAAAAATAACCGCCCAAGGCCGGGCGCCAATTTCGCCCAGCGGAAAAAGGCCACAAAAACGGGTGGGCTATAGCCTTGGGGGGAGCTGGCCAATTTCGTCCGCCGGACTCGGAATGGGGCGAGACTTTGCGAGCGGCCCCCGTGTGCCAAAATAGGCCGCGGGCACAGCCGCGCCCAAAAATAACCGCCCGAAGGCCGGGCGCCAAGTCTGGCCCAGCGGAAAAAGGCCACAAAAATCGGTGGGCTATAGCCTTGGGGGTGGGGCTGGCCCACTTCATCCGCCAGATTCGGAATGGCGCGAGACTTTGCGAGCGGACTCCGTGTGCCAAAAATAGGCCGCGGGCACAGCCGCGCCCAAAAATAACCGCCCGAAGGCCGGGGCGCCAAGTTCGTCCAGCGGAAAAAGGCCACAAAAACGGGTGGGCTATAGCCTGGGGGGGTGGGGCTGGCCAACTTCGTCCGCCGGACTCGGAATGGCGCGAGACTTTGCGAGCGGCCTCCGTGTGCCAAAAATAGGGCGCGGTCACAGCCGCGCCCAAAAAATAACTGCCCGAAGGCCGGGCGCCAAGTTCGTCCCAGCGGAAAAAGGCCACAAAACGGGTGGGCTATAGCCTTTGGGGGTGGGGCTGGCCAACTTCGTCGTCCGCCGGACTCGGAATGGCGCGAGACTTTGCGAGGAGGCGGCCTCCCTGTGCCAAAAATAGGCCCCGGGCACAGCCGCGCCCAAAAATAACCGCCCGAAGGCCGGGCGCCAAGTTCGCCCAAGCGAAAAAGGCCACAAAACGGGTGGGCTATAGCCTGGGGGGGGGGCTGGCCAACTTCGTCCCGCCGGACTCGAATGGCGCGAGACTTTGCGAGGCCCCTCGTGTGCCAAAATAGGGCGGGCACAGCCGCCCAAAAATAACCGCACAAAGGCCGCGGCGCCAAGTTCGTCCAGCGGAAAAAGGCCACAAAAACGGGTGGGCTATAGCCTTGGGGGGTGGGGCTGGCCAACTTCGTCCGCCGGACTCGGAATGGCGCGAGACTTTGCGAGCGGCCTCCGTGTGCCAAAAATAGGCCGCGGGCACAGCCGCGCCCAAAAATAACCGCCCGAAGGCCGGGGCGCCAAGTTCGCCCAGCGGAAAAAGGCCACAAAAACGGGTGGGCTATAGCCTTGGGGGGTGGGGCTGGCCAACTTCGTCCGCCAGATTCGGAATGGGGTGAGACTTTGCGAGTGTCCTCCGTGTACCAAAAATAGGCCGCGGGCACAGCCGCGCCCAAAAATAACCGCCCGATGGACGGGGCGCCAAGTTCTTCAAGCTGAAATAGGCCACAAAAACGGGTGGGCTATAGCCTTGGGGGGTGGGGCTGGCCAACTGCGGCCCCCGGACGCGGAATGGCACGAGACTTTGGGTGGGGCAGCTGTGTGCCAAAAATAGGCCGCGGCACAGCCGCGCCCCAAAAATAACCGCCCAAGGCCGGGCGCCAAGTTCTGGCCCAGCGAAAAAGGCCACAAAAACGGGTGGGCTATAGCCTTGGGGGGTGGGGCTGGCCAACTTCGTCCGCCGGACTCGGAATGGCGCGAGACTTTGCGAGCGGCCTCCGTGTGCCAAAAATAGGCCCCGGCACAGCCGCGCCCAAAAATAACCACCCGAAGGCCGGGGCGCCAAGTTAGTACAGCGGAAAAGGCCACAAAAACGGTGGGCTATAGCCTGGGGGGTGGGGCTGGCAACTTCGTCCGCCGGACTCGGAATGGCGCGAGACTTTGTGAGCGGCATTCGTGCCAAAAATAGGCTCCGGGCACAGCCGCGCCCAAAAATAACCGCCCGAAGGCCGGGGCGCCAAGTTCGTCCAGCGGAAAAAGGCCACAAAAACGGGTGGGCTATAGCCTTGGGGGGGTGGGCTGGCCAACTTCGTCCGCCGGACTCGGAATGGCGCGAGACTTTGCGAGCGGCCTCCGTGTGCCAAAAATAGGCCCCGGGCACAGCCGCGCCCCAAAATAACCGCCCGAAGGCCGCGGCGCCAAGTTCGTCCAGCGGAAAAAGGCCACAAAAACGGGTGGGCCATAGCCTTGGGGGGTGGGGCTGGCCAACTTCGTCCGCCGGACTCGGAATGGCGCGATACTTTGCTAGGTGCCTCCGTGTGCCAAAAATAGGCCCCGGGCACAGCCGCGCTAAAAAATAACCGCCCGAAGGCCGGGGCGCCAAGTTCGTCCAGCGGAAAAAGGCCACAAAAACGGGTGGCCTATAGCCTTGGGGGGTGTGGCTGGCCAAGTTCGTCCGCCGGGCTTGGAATGGGGCGAGACTTTGTGAGCGGCCTCCGTGTGCTAAAAATAGGCCGCGGGCACAGCCGCGCCCAAAAATAACTGCCCGAAGGCCGGAGCGCCAAGTTCAAAGAGCGGAAAAAGGCCACAAAAACGGGTGGGCTATAGCCTTGGGGAGTGGGGCTGGCCACGTTCGTCCGCCGAACCCGGACTGGGACGAGACTTTGCGAGCGGCCTTCGTGTACCAAAATAGGCCCGGGCACAGCCGCGCCCCAAAAATAACCGCCCGAAGGCCGGGCGCCAAGTTCGCCCAGCGGAAAAAGGCCACAAAACGGGTGGGCTATAGCCTTGGGGGTGGGGCTGGCCAACTTCGTCCCGCCGGACTCGGAATGGCGCGAGACTTTGCGAGCGGCCTCCGTGTGCCAAAATAGGCCTGCGGGCACAGCCGCGCCCAAAAATAACCGCCAAGGAAGGCCGGGCGCCAAGTTCGTCCAGCGGAAAAAGGCCACAGAAACGGGTGGGCTAGAGCCTGGGGGGGTGGGGCTGGCCGACTTCGTCCGCCGGACTCGGAATGGCGCGAGACTTTGCGAGCGGCCTCCGTGTGCCAAAATAGGCCCCGGGCACAGCCGCGCCCAAAAATAACCGCCCGAAGGCCGGGGCGCCAAGTTCGTCCAGCGGAAAAAGGCCACAAAAACGGGTGGGCTATAGCCTTGGGGGGTGGGGCTGGCCAACTTCGTCCGCCTCAGACTCGGAATGGCGCGAGACTTTGCGAGCGGCCTCCGTGTGCCAAAATAGGCCCCGGGCACAGCCGCGCCAAAAACTAACCGCCCGAAGGCCGAGGCGCCAAGTTCGCCCAGCGGAAAAGGCCACAAAAACGGGTGGGCTATAGCCTTGGGGGTGGGGCTGGCCAACTCGTCCGCCGGACTCGGCATGGCGCGAGACTTTGCGAGCGAGCTCCTCCGTGTGCCAAAAATAGGCCCCGGGCACAGCCGCGCCCAAAAATAACCGCCCCAAGGCCGGGTCGCCAAGTTCGTCCAGCGGAAAAAGGCCACAAAACGGGTGGGCTATAGCCTTGGGGGGTGGGGCTGGCCACTCTGTCCGCCGGACTCGAATGGCGAGAGACTTTGCGAGCGGCCTCCGTGTGTGCAAAAATAGGCCCCGGCACAGCCGCGCCTAAAAATAACCGCCCGAAGGCCGGGCGCCAAGTTCGTCCAGCGGAAAAAGGCCACACAAAAACGGGTGGGCTATAGCCTTGGGGGTGGGGCTGGCCAACTCGTCCGCCGGACTCGGAATGGCTCGAGACTTTGCGAGGGGCCTCCGTGTGCCAAAATAGGCCCCCGGCACAGCCGCGCCAAAAATAACCGCCCAAGGCCGGGCGCCAAGTTCGCCCAGCTGGAAAAAGGCCACAAAAACGGGTGGGCTATAGCCTTGGGGGTGGGGCTGGCCAACTCGTCCGCCGGACGGACTCGGAATGGCGCGAGACTTTGCGAGCGGCCACCGAGTGCCACAAATCGGCCCCGGCCACAGCCGCGCCCAAAAAGACCCGCCCGAAGGCCGGGGCGCCAAGTTCGCCCAGCGGAAAAAGGCCACAAAAACGGGTGGGCTATAGCCTTGGGGGGTGGGGCTGGCCGACTTCGTCCGCCTCACTCGGAATGGCGCGAGACTTTGCGAGCGGCCTCCGTGTGCCAAAAATAGGCCCCCGGCCCGGCCGCGCCTAAAAATAACCCGCCGAAGGCCGGGCGCCAAGTTCGCCCAGCAGCGGAAAAAGGCCACAAAAACGGGTGGGCCAGAGCCTTGGGGGGTGGGGCTGGCCAACTTCGTCCACCAGACTTGGAATGGCGCTAGACTTTGCGAGGGGCCTCCGTGTGCCAAACATAGGCCGCGGGCACAGCCGCACCCAAAAATAACCGCTCGTAGGCCGGGGCGCCAAGTTCGTCCAGCGGAAAAAGGCCACAAAAACGGGTGGGCTATAGCCTTGGGGGGTTGGGCTGGCCAACTTCGTCCGCCGGACTCGGAATGGCGCGACACATTGCGAGGGGTCTCCGTGTACCAAAAATAGGCCGCGGGCACAGCCGCGCCCAAAAATAACCGCCCGAAGGCCGGGGCGCCAATTTCGTCCAGCGGAAAACGGCCACAAAAACGGGTGGGCTATAGCCTTGGGGGGTGGGGCTGCCCACTTCGTCCGCCAGACTTGGAATGGCGCTAGACTTTGCGAGCGGCCTCCGTGTGCAAAAAATAGGCCCGGGCACAGCCGCGCCTAAAAATAACCGCCCGAAAGGCCGGGCGCCAAGTTCGTCCAGCGGAAAAAGGCCACAAAAACGGTGGGCTATAGCCTTGGGGGTGGGGCTGGCCAACTCTGTCCGCCCGCGGACTCGGAATGGCGCGAGACTTTGCGAGCGGCTCCGTGTGCCAAAATAGGCCGCGGGCACAGCCGCGCCCAAAAATAACCGCCCGAAGGCCGGGCGCCAAGTTCGCAACCAGCGGGAAAAAGGCCACAAAAACGGGTGGGCTATAGCCTTGGGGGGTGAGGCTGGCCCACTTCGTCCGCCGGACTCGGAATGGCGCGAGACTTTGCGAGCGGCCACCGTGTGCCAAAATAGGCCCCGGGCACAGCCGCGCCCAAAAATAACCGCCCGAAGGCCGGGGCGCCAAGTTCGTCCAGCGGAAGATCGCCACAGCGACGGGTGGGCTATGGCGGTGGGGGGGGGGGCTGGGCAAGTTCGTCCGCCGGACTCGGAATGGGGCGAGCCTTTGCGAGGCGCCTCCGTGTGCCAAAGATAGGCCCCGGCACAGCCGCCCTAAAAATAACCGCCACAAGGCCGGGCGCCAAGTTCGTCCCAGCGGAAAAGGCCACAAAACGGGTGGGCTATAGCCTTGGGGGTGGGGCTGGCCAACTTCTGGTCCGCCGGACTCGGAATGGCGCGAGACTTTTGAGCGGCCTCCGTGTGCCAAAAATAGGCCCCGGCACAGCCGCGCCTAAAAATAACCGCCCGAAGGCCGGGCGCCAAGTTCTGGCCCAATGAAAAAGGCCACAAAAACGGGTGGGCTATAGCCTTGGGGGTGGGGCTGGCCAACTCGGTCCGCCGGACTCGGAATGGCGCGAGACTTTGCGAGCTGCCTCCGTGTGCCAAAATTGGCCCCGGGCACAGCCGCGCCAAAATTAACCGCCCGAAGGCCGGGGCGCCAAGTTCGTCCAGCGAAAAAGGCCACAAAACGGGTGGGCTATAGCCTTGGGGGTGGGGCTGGCCAACTCTGTCCGCTCGGACTCGGAATGGCGCGAGACTTTGCGAGCGCCTCCTGTGTGCCAAAAATAGGCCCCGGGCACAGCCGCGCCCAAAAATAACCGCCCAAGGCCGGGCGCCAAGTTCGTCCAGCGGAAAAAGGCCACAAAAAACGGGTGGGCTATAGCCTTGGGGGGTGGGGCTGGCCAACTTCGTCCGCCGGACTCGGAATGGTGCGAGACTTTGCGAGTGGCCTCCCCTGGCCAAAATAGGCCCCGGGCACAGCCCGCCCAAAAATACCCGCCCCAAGGCCGGGGCGCCAAGTTCATCCCGCGGAAAAAGGCCACAAAAACGGGTGGGCTATAGCCTTGGGGGGTGTGGCTGGCCAACTTCGTCCGCCGGACTCGGAATGGCGCGAGACTTTGCGAGCGGACTCCGTGTGCCAAAAATAGGCTGCCGGCACAGCCGCGCCCAAAAATAACCGCCCGAAGGCCAGGGCGCCAGGTTCGTCCAGCGGAAAAAGGCCACAAAAACGGGTGGGCTATAGCCTTGGGGGGTGGGCCTGGCCCACTTCGTCCGCCGGACTCAGAATGGCTCGAGACTTTGCGAGCGGCCTCCGTGTGCCAAAAATAGGCCGCGGGCACAGCCGAGCCCAAAAATAACCGCCCGAAGGCCGGGGCGCTAAGTTCGTCCAGCGGAAAAAGGCCACAAAAACGGGTGGGCTATAGCCTTAGGGGGCGGGGCTGGCCAACTTCGTCCGCCGGACTCGGAATGGCGCGAGACTTTGCGAGCGGCCTCCTTGTACCAAAAATAGGCCCCGGACACAGCCGCGCCCAAAAATAACCGCCCGAAGGCCGGGGCGCCAAGTTCGTCCAGCGGAAAAAGGCTACAAAAACGGGTGGTAGCCTTGGGGGATGGGGCTGGCCCACTTCGTCCGCCGGACTAGGAATGGCATGAGACTTTGCGAGCGGACTCCGTGTGCCAAAAATAGGCCTCGGGCACAGCCGCGCCCTAAAATAACCGCCCTAAGGCCGGAGCGCCAAGTTCGTCCAGCGGAAAAAGGCCACAAAAACGGGGGGGCTATAGCCTTGTGGGGTGTGGCTGGCCCACTTCGTCCGCCAGACTCGGAATGGCGCGAGACTTTGCTAGCGGCCTCCGTGTGCCAAAAATAGGCCCCAGGCACAGCCGCACCCAAAAATAACCGCCCGAATACCAGAGCGCCAAGTTCGTCCAGCGGAAAAAGGCCACAAAAACGGGTGGGCTATAGCCTTGGGGGGTGGGGCTGGCCAACTTCGTCCGCCGGACTCGGAATGGCACGAGACTTTGCGAGCAGCCTCTGTGTGCCAAAAATAGGCCCCGGCCACAGCCGCACCCAAAAATAACCGCCCGAAGGCCGGGGCGCCAACTTCGTCCAGCGGAAAAAGGCCACAAAAACGGGTGGGCTATAGCTTTGCGGGGTGGGGCTGGCCCACTTCGTCCGCCGGACTCGGAATGGCGCGAGACATTGCGAGCGGCCTCCGTTCACCAAAAATAGGCCCCGGGCACAGCCGCGCCCAAAAATAACCGCTTAAAAATAGCCCGAAGGCCGGGCGCCAAGTTCGGTCCAGCGGAAAAGGCCACAAAACGTGGTGGGCTATAGCCTTGGGGGTGGGGCTGGCCAACTTTCTGGTCCCGCCTCGGACTCGGAATGGCGCGAGACTTTGCGAGCGGCCTCCCGTGCCAAGTCGCTTAAAAAAATAGGCCCGCCAAGTCTGGCCCGGGCACAGCCTATAGGGGGTTGTGGGCTGGACAACTTCGTCCGCCTGGACTCGGAATGGCGCGAGACGCGAAGTGTGCTAAAAATAGGCCCAGCAGCCGTGCCTAAAAATAAGGCCGTGTCGCCAAAAACCAGCGGAAAAGGCTACAAGCCTGGCGGGTGGGCTATAGCCTTGGTGGGTGGGGCTGGCCAACTTCGTCCGCCGGACTCGGAATGGCGCGAGACTTTGCTAGTGGCCTCCGTGTGCCAAAAATAGACCCCGGGCTCAGCCGCGCCCAAAAATAACTGCCCGAAGTCCGGGGCGCCGAGTTCGTCCAGCAGAAAAAGGCCACAAAAACGGGTGGGCTATAGCCTTGGGGGGTGGGGCTGGCCAACTTCGTCCGCCGGACTCGGAATGGCACGAGACTTTGCGAACGGCCTCTGTGTGCCAAAAATAGGCCCCAGGCACAGCCGAGCCCAAAAATAACAGCCCGAAGGCCGGGGCGCCAAGTTCGTGCAGTGGAAAAAGGCCACAAAAACGGGTGGGCTATAGCCTTGGGGGGTGGGGCTGGCCCGCTCCGTCCGCCGGACGCAGAATGGCGCGAGACTTTTCGAGCGGCCTCCGTGTGCCAAAAATAGGCCCCGGGCTCAGCCGCGCCCAAAAATAACCTCCCGAAGGCCGGGGTGCCAAGTTCGTTCAGCGGAAATAGGAAACAAAAACGGGTGGGCTATAGCCTTGGGGGGTGGGGCTGGCCCACTTCGTCCGCCGGACTCGGAATGGCGCGAGACTTTGGGAGCGGCCTCCGTGTGCCAAAAATAGGCCCCGGCCACAGCCGCGCCCAAAAATAACTGCCCGAAGGCCGGTGCGCCAACTACGTCCAGCGGAAAAAGGCCACAAAAACGGGTGGGCTATAGCCTTGCGGGGTGGGGCTGGCCCACTTAGTCCGCCGGACTCGGAATGGCGCGAAACTTTGCGAGCGGCCTCCGTGCACGAAAAATAGGCCCCGGGCACAGCCGCGCCCAAAAATAACCGCCCGAAGGCTGGGGCGCCGAGTTCGTCCAGCGGAAAAAGGCCACAAAAACGGGTGGGCTATAGCCTTGGGGGGTGGGGCTGGCCAACTTCGTCCGCCGGACTCGGAATGGCGCGAGACTTTGCGAGCGGCCTCCGTGCGCCAAAAATAGGCCCAGGGCACAGCCGCGCCCAAAAATAGCCGCCCAAAGGCCGGGGCGCCGAGTTCGTCCAGCGGAAAAAGGCCACAAAAACGGGCGGGCTATAGCCTTGGGTGGTGGGACTGGCCAACTTCGTCCGCCGGACTCGGAATGGCGCGAGACTTTTCGAGCGGCCTCCGTGTGCCAGAAATAGGCCACGGGCACAGCCGCGCCCAAAAATAACCACCCGAAGGCCGGGGCGCCAAGTTCGTCCAGCGGAAAAAGGCCACAAAAACAGGTGGGCTATAGCTTTGGGGGGTGGGGCTGGCCAACTTCGTCCGCCGGACTCGGAATGGCGTGAGACTTTGCGAGTGGCCTCCGTGTACCAAAAATAGGCCCCGGGCTCAGCCACGCCCAAAAATAACCGCCCGAAGTCCGGGGCGCCAAGTTCGTCCAGTAGAAAAAGGCCACAAAAACGGGTGGGCTATACCCTTGGGGGGTGGGGCTGGCAAACTTCGTCCTCTGGACTCGGAAGGGCGCGAGACTTTGCGAGTGGGCTCCGTGTGCCAAAAATAGGTCCCGGGCACAGCCGCGCCCAAAAATAACCGCCCGAAGGCCGGGGCGCCAAGTTCGTCCAGCGGAAAAAGGCCACAAAAACGGGTGGGCTATAGCCTTGCGGGGTGGCGCTGGCCAACTTCGTCCGCCGGAATCGGAATGGCGCGAGACTTTCCGAGCGGCCTCCGTGTGCCAAAAATAGGCCCCGGACAGAGTCGCGCCCAAAAATAACCGCTCGAAGGCCGGGGCGCCAAGTTCGTCCAGCGAAAAAAGGCCACAAAAACGGGTGGGCTATAGCCTTGGGGGGTGGGGCTGGCCAACTTCGTCCGCCGGACTCGGAATGGCGCGAGACTTTGCGAGCGGCCTCCGTGTGCCAAAAATAGGCCCCGGCCACAGCCGCACCCAAAAATAACCGCCCGAAGGCCGGGGCGCCAACTTCGTCCAGCGGAAAAAGGCCACAAAAACGGGTGGGCTATAGCCTTGCGGGGTGGTGCTGGCCCACTTTGTCCGCCGGACTCGGAATGGCGCGAGACTTTGCGAGCGGCCTCCGTGCACCAAAAATAGGCCCCGGGCACAGCCGCGCCCAAAAATAACCGCCCGAAGGCCGGGGCGCCGAGTTCGTCCAGCGGAAAAAGGCCACAAAAACGGGTGGGCTATAGCCTTGGGGGGTGGGGCTGGCCAACTTCGTCCGCCGGACTCGGAATGGCGCGAGACTTTAAGAGCGGCCTCCTTGTACCAAAAATAGGCCCCGGGCACAGCCGTGCCCAAAAATAACAGCCCGAAGGCCGGGGCGCCAAGTTCGTGCAGCGGAAAAAGGCCACAAAAACGGGTGGGCTATAGCCTTGGGGGTGGGGCTGGCCCGCTCCGTCCGCCGGATGCGGAATGACGCGAGACTTTGCGAGCGGCCTCCGTGTGCCAAAAATAGGCCCCGGGCTCAGCCGCGCCCAAAATAACCGCCCGAAGGCCGGGGTGCCAAGTTCGTTCAGCGGAAATAGGAAACAAAAACGGGTGGGCTATAGCCTTCGGGGGTGGGGCTGGCCAACTTCGTCCGCCGGACTCGGAATGGCGCGAGACTTTGCGAGCGGCCTCCGTGTGCTAAAAATAGGCCCCGGCCACAGCCGCGCCCAAAAATAACTGCCCGAAGGCCGGGGCGCCAACTACGTCCAGCGGAAAAAGGCCACAAAAACGGGTGGGCTATAGCCTTGCGGGGTGGGGCTGGCCCACTTCGTCCGCCGGACTCGGAATGGTGGGAGACTTTGCGAGCGGCCTCCGTGCACCAAAAATAGGCCCCGGGCACAGCCGCGCCCAAAAATAGTCGCCCGAAGGCCGGGGCGCCAAGTTCGTCCAGCGGAAAAAGGCCACAAAAACAGGTGGGCTATAGCCTTGGGGGGTGGGGCTGGCCAACTTTGTCCGCCGGACTCGGAATGGCGCGAGACTTTGCGAGTGGCCTCCGTGTGCGAAAACTAGGCCCCGGGCTCAGCCGCGCCCAAAAAAAACCGTCCGAAGTCCGGGGCGCCAAGTTCGTCCAGTAGAAAAAGGCCACAAAAACGGGTGGGCTATAGCCTTGGGGGGTGGGGCTGGCCAACTTCGTCCGCCGGACTCGGAATGGCGCGAGACTTTGCGAGCGGCCTCCGTGTGCCAGAAATAGGCCCCGGGCACAGCCGCGCCCAAAAATAACCGCCCGAAGGCCGGGGCGCCAAGTTCGTCCAGCGGAAAAAGGCCACAAAAACGGGTGGGCTATAGCCTTGGGGGGTGCTGGCCAACTTTGTCCGCCGGAATCGGAATGGCGCGAGACTTTGCGAGCGGCCTCTATGTGCCAAAAATAGTCCCCGGGCACAGCCGCGGCCAAAAATAACCGCCCGAAGGCCGGGGCGCCAAGTTCGTCCAGCGAAAAAAGCCACAAAAACGGGTGGGCTATAACCTCGGGGGGTGGGGCTGGCCCACTTCGTCCGCCGGACTCGGAATGGCGCGAGACATTGCGAACGGTCTCCGTGTGTCAAAAATAGGCCCCGGGCACAGCCGCACCCAAAAATAACCGCCCGAAGGCCGGGGAGCCAAGTTCGTCCGGCGGAAAAAGGCCACAAAAATGGGTGGGCTATAGCCTTGGGGGGTGGGGCTGGCCCACTTCGTCCGCCGGACTAGGAATGGCGCGAGACTTTGCGAACGGCCTCCGTGTGCCAAAAATAGGCCCCGGACACAGCCGCGCCAAAAAATAACCGCCCGAAGGCCGGGGCGCCATGTTCGTCCAGCGGAAAAAGGCCACAAAAACGGGTGGGCTAGAGCCTTGGGGGGTGGGGCTGGCCGACTTCGTCCGCCGGACTCGGAATGGCACGAGACTTTTCGAGCGGCCTCTGTGTGCCAAAAATAGGCCCCGGGCACAGCCGTGCCCAAAAATAACCGCCCGAAGGCTGGGACGCCAACTTCATCCAGCGGAAAAAGGCACAAAAACGGGTGGGCTATAGTCTTGGGGGGTGGGGCTGCCCAACTTCGTCCGCCGGACTCGGAATGGCGTGAGACATTGCGAGCGGCCTCCGTGTGCCAAAAATGGGCCTCGGACACAGCCGCGCCCAAAAATAACCACCCGAAGGCCGGGGCGCCAAAAGGCCACAAAAACGGGTGGGCTATAGCCTTGGGGGGTGGGGCTGGCCAACTTCGTCCGCCGGACTCGGAATGGCGCGAGACTTTGTGAGCGGCCTCCGTGTGCCAAAAATAGGCCCCGGGCACAGCCGTGCCCAAAAATAACCGCCCGAAGGCCGGGGCGCCAAGTTCGTCCAACGGAAAAATGGCCAAAAAACCGGTGGGCTATAGCCTTGGGGAGAGGGGCTGGCCAACTTCGTCCGCCGGACTCGGAATGGAGCGAGACTTTGCGAGCGGCCTCTGGGTGCCAAAAATAGGCCGCGGGCACGGCCGCGCCCAAAAATAACAGCCCGAAGGCCGGGGCGCCAAGTTCGTCCAGCGGAAAAATGGCAAAAAAATGGGTGGGCTATAGGCTTGGGGGGAGGGGCTGGCCAACTTCGTCCGCCGGACTCGGAATGGGGCGAGACTTTGCGAGTGGCCTCTGTATGCCAAAAATAGGCCACGGACACAGCCGCACCGAAAAATAACCGCCCGAAGGCCGGGGCGCCAAGTTCGTCCAACGGAAAAATGGCCAATAAACTGGTGGGCTATAGCCTTGGGGGGAGGGGCTGGCCAACTTCGTCCGCCGGACTCGGAATGGGGCGAGAATTTGTGAGCGGCCTCCGCGTGCCAAAAATAGGCCACGGGCACAGCCACGACCAAAAATAACCCCCCGAAGGTCGGCGCGCCCAAACCCCCCAGCGGAAAAATGGCCAAAAAACGGGTGGGCTATAGCCTTGGGGGGAGGGGCTGGCCAACTTCGTCCGCCGGACTCGGAATGGGGCGAGACTTTGCGAGCAGCCTCCGCGTGCCAAAAAGAGGCCGCGGGCACAGTCGCGCCCAAAAATAACCGCCCGAAGGCCGGGGCACCAAGTTCGTCCAGCGGAAAAATGGCCAAAAAACGGGTGGGCTATAGCCTTGGGGGGAGGGGCTGGCCAACTCCGTCCGCCGGACTCGGAATGGGGCGAGACTTTGCGAGCGGCCTCCGCGTACCAAAAATAGGCCGCGGGCACAGCCGCACCCAAAAATAACCCCCGCAAGGTCGGCGCGCCCAAACCACCCAGCGGAAAAATAGCCAAAAAACGGGTGGGCTATAGCCTTGGGGGGAGGGGCTGGCCCACTTCGTCCGCCGGACTCGGAATGGGGCTTGACTTTGCGAGCGGCCTCCGCGTGCCAAAAATAGGCCGCGGGCACAGCCGCGCCCAAAAATAACCGCCCGAAGGCTGGGGCGCCAAGTTCGTCCAGCGGAAAAATGGCCAAAAAACGGGTGGGCTATAGCCTTGGGGGGAGGGGCTGGCCAACTTCGTCCGCCGGACTCGGAATGGGGCGAGACTTTGCGAGCGGCCTCCGCGTGTGAAAAATAGGCTGCGGGCACATCCGCGCCTAAAAATAACCCCCCGAAGGTCGGCGCGCCAAAACCCCCCAGCGGAAAAATTGCCAAAAAACGGGTGGGCTATAGCCTTGGGGGGACGAGCTGGCCCACTTCGTCCGCCGGACTCGGAATGGGGCGAGAATTTCCGAGCGGCCTCCGCATGCCAAAAATAGGCCGCGGGCACAGCCGCGCCCAAAAATAAGAGTCCGAAGGCCGGGGCGCCAAGTTCGTCCAGCGGAAAAATGGCCAAAAAACGGGTGGGCTATAGCCTTGGGGGGTGGGGCTGGCCGACTTCGTCCGCCGGACTCGGAATGGCACGAGACTTTTCGAGCAGCCTCCGTGTGCCAAAAATAGGCCGCGGGCACAGCCGTGCCCAAAAATAACCGCCCGAAGGCTGGGACGCCAACTTCATCCAGCGGAAAAAGGCACAAAAACGGGTGGGCTATAGTCTTGGGGGGTGGGGCTGCCCAACTTCGTCCGCCGGACTCGGAATGGCGCGAGACATTGTGAGCGGCCTCCGTGTGCCAAAAATAGGCCCCGGGCACAGCCGCGCCCAAAAATACCCGCCCGAAGGCCGGGGCGCCAAGTTCGTCCAGCGGAAAATGGCCACAAAAACGGGTGGGCTATAGCCTTGGGGGGTGGGGCTGGCCAACTTCGTCCGCCGGACTCGGAATGGCGTGAGACTTTGTGAGCGGCCTCCGTGTGCCAAAAATAGGCCCCGAGAACAGCCGCGCCCAAAAATAACCGCCCGAAGGCCGGGGCGCCAAGTTCGTCCAACGGAAAAATGGCCAAAAAACCGGTGGGCTATAGCCTTGGGGAGAGGGGCTGGCCAACTTCGTCAGCCGGACTCGGAATGGGGCGAGACTTTGCGAGCGGCCTCCATGTGTCAAAAATAGGCCCCGGGCACAGCCGCGCCCAAAAATAACCGCCCGAAGGCCGGGGCGCCAAAAGGCCACAAAAACGGGTGGGCTATAGCCTTGGGGGGTGGGGCTGGCCAACTTCGTCCGCCGGACTCGGAATGGCGCGAGACTTTGTGAGCGGCCTCCGTGTGCCAAAAATAGGCCCCGGGCACAGCCGCGCCCAAAAATAACAGCCCGAAGGCCGGGGCGCCAAGTTCGTCCAGCGGAAAAATGGCAAAAAAATGGGTGGGCTATAGGCTTGGGGGGCGGGGCTGGCCAACTTCGTCCGCCGGACTCGGAATGGGGTGAGACTTTGCGAGCGGCCTCCGTGTGTCAAAAATAGGCCCCGGGCACAGCCGCGCCCAAAAATAACCACCCGAAGGCCGGGGCGCCAAAAGGCCACAAAAACGGGTGGGCTATAGCCTTGGGGTGTGGGGCTGGCCAACTTCGTCCGCCGGACTCGGAATGGCGCGAGACTTTGTGAGCGGCCTCCGTGTGCCAAAAATAGGCCCCGGGCACGGCCGCGCCCAAAAATAACAGCCCGAAGGCCGGGGCGCCAAGTTCGTCCAGCGGAAAAATGGCAAAAAAATGGGTGGGCTATAGGCTTGGGGGGAGGGGCTGGCCAACTTCGTCCGCCGGACTCGGAATGGGGCGAGACTTTGCGAGTGGCCTCCGTATGCCAAAAATAGGCCACGAGCACAGCCACACCCAAAAATAACCCCCCGAAGGTCGGCGCGCCCAAACCCCCCAGCGGAAAAAGGGCCAAAAAATGGGTGGGCTATAGCCTTGGGGGGAGGGGCTGGCCAACTTCGTCCGCCGGACTCGGAATGGGGCGAGGCTTTGCGAGCAGCCTCCGCGTGCCAAAAAGAGGCCGCGGGCACAGTCGCGCCCAAAATTAACCACCCGAAGGCCGGGGCACCAAGTTCGTCCAGCGGAAAAATGGCCAAAAAACAGGTGGGCTATAGCCTTGGGGGGAGGGGCTGGCCAACTTCGTCCGCCGGACTCAGAATGTGGCGAGACTTTGCGTACGGCCTCTGCGTACCAAAAATTGGCCGCGGACACATCCGCGCCCAAAAATAACCGCCCGAAGGCTGGGGCGCCAAGTTCGTCCAGCGGAAAAATGGCCAAAAAACGGGTGGGCTATAGCCTTGGGGGGAGGGGCTGGCCAACTTCGTCCGCCGGATTCGGAATGGGGCGACACTTTACGAGCAGCCACCGCGAGCCAAAAATAGGCCGCGGGCACAGCCGCGCCTAAAAATATCCCTCCAAAGGTCGGCGCGCCCAAACCCCCCAGCGGAAAAATGGCCAAAAAACGGGTGGGATACAGCCTTGGGGGGAGGGGCTGGCCAACTTCGTCCGCCGGACTCGGTATGGGGCGACACTTTGTGAGCGGCCTCCGTGTGCGAAAATTAGGCCGCGCGCAAAGCCGCGTCCAAAAATAAATGCCCGAAGGCCGGGGCGCCAAGTTCGCCCAGCGGAAAAATGGCCAAAAAACGGGTGGGCTATAGCCTTGGGGGGAGGGGCTGGCTAACTTCGTCCGCCGGACTCGGAATGGGGCGAGACGTTGCGAGCGGCCTCCGCGTGCCAAAAATAGGCCGCGGGCACAGCCGCGCCCAAAAATAACTGCCTGAAGGCCGGGGCGCCAAGTTCGTCCAGTGGAAAAATGGCCAAAAAACGGGTGGGATATAGCCTTGGGGGGAGGGGCTGGCCGACTTCGTCCGCCCGACTCGGAATGGGGCGAGACTTTACGAGCGGCCTCTGCGTGCCAAAATAGGCCGCGGGCACAGCCGCGCCCAAAAATAACCGCCCGAAGGCCGGGGCGCCAAGTTCGTCCAGCGGAAAAATGGGCAAAAAACGGGTGGGCTATAGCCTTGGGGGGAGGGGCTGTTCAACTTCGTCTGCCGGACTCGGAACGGGGCGAGACTGTGCATGCGGCCTCCGTGTGCCAAAAATAGGCCGTGGGCACAGCCGCGCCCAAAAATAACCCCCCGAAGGTCGGCGCGCCCAAACCCCCCAGCGGAAAAATGGCCAAAAAACGGGTGGGCTATAGCCTTGGGGGGAGTGGCTGGCCAACTTCGTCCGCCGGACCTGGAATGGGGCGAGACTTTGCGAGCGGCCTCCGTGTGCCAAAAATAGGCCGCGGACACATCCGCGCCCAAAAATAAACGCCCGAAGGTCGGGGCGCCAAGTTCGTCCAGCGGAAAAATGGCCAAAAAACGGGTGGGCTATAGCCTTGGGGGGAGGGGCTGGCCAACTTCGTCCGACGGACTCGGAATGGGGCGAGACTTTGCGATCGGCCTCCGCGTGCCAAAAATAGGACGCGGGCACAGGCGCGCACAAAAATATCCTCCCGAAGGCCGGGGCGCCAAGTTCGTCCAGCGGAAAAAGGCCACAAAACCGGGTGGGCTATAGCCTTGGGGGGTGGGGCTGGCCAACTTCGTACGTCGGACTCGGAATGGCGCGAGATTTTGTGAGGCGTCTCCGTGCGCCAAAAATAGGCCGCGGGCACAGCCGTACCCAAAAATACCCGCCCGAAGGCCGGGGCGCCAAGTTCGTCCAGCGGAAAAAGGCCACAAAAACGGGTGGGATATAGGCTTGGGGGGTAGGGCTGGCCAACTTCGTCCTCCGGACTCGGAATGGCGCGAGACTTTGCGAGGCACCTCCGTGTTCCAAAAATAGGCCGCGGGCACAGCCGCGCCCAAAAATACCCGCCCGAGGGCGGGGGCGCCAATTTCGTCCAGCGGAAAATGGCCACAAAAACGGGTGGGCTATAGCCTCTGGTGTTGGGGCTGGCCCACTTCGTCCGCCGGACTCGGAATGGCGCGAGACTTTGCGAGGGGCCTCCGTATGTAAAAAATAGGTCGCGGGCACAGCCGTGCCCAAAAATAACCGCCCGAAGGCCGGGGCGCCAAGTTCGACCAGCGGAAAAAGGCCACAAAAACGGGTGGGCAATAGCTTTGGGGGGTGGGGCTGGCCACCTTCGTCCGCCGAACTCGGAATGGCGCGAGACTTTGTGAGGCGACTCCGTGTGCCAAAAATAGGCCGCGGGCACAACAGCGCCAGAAAATACCCACCCGAAGGCCGGGGCGCCAAGTTCGTCCTGCGGAAAAAGGCCACAAAAACGGGTGGGCTATAGCCTTGGGGGGTGGGTCTGGCCGACTTCGTCCGCCGGACTCGGAATGGCGCGAGACTTTGCGAGGTGCCTCTGTGTGCCAAAAATAGGCCGCGGGCTCAGCCGCGCCCAAAAATACCCGCCCGAAGGCCGGGGCGCCAAGTTCGTCCAGCGGAAAAAGGCCACAAAAACGGGTGGGCTATAGCCTTGGGGGGTGGGGCTGTCCAACTTCGTCCGCCGGACTCGGAATGGCGCGAGACTTTGCGAGGCGCATCCGCGTGCCAAAAATAAGCCATGGCTCAGCCGCGCTTAAAAATACCCGCCCGAAGGCCGGGCGCCAAGTTCGTCCAGCGGAAAAAGGCCACAAAATCGGGTGGGCTCTAGACTACTGCGGTCGCGCTGGACAAGGTCGTCCGCCGGACTCGGAATGGCGCGAGACTTGGCGAGGCGCATCCGTGTGCCAAAAATAGGCCGCGGGCACAACAGCGCCAGAAAATACCCACCCGAAGGCCGGGGCGCCAAGTTCGTCCTGCGGAAAAAGGCCACAAAAACGGGTGGGCTATAGCCTTGGGGGGTGGGTCTGTCCAACTTCGTCCGCCGGACTCGGAATGGCGCGAGACTTTACGAGGTGCCTCTGTGTGCCAAAAATAGGACGCGGGCTCAGCCGCGCAAAAATACCTCCGCCCGAAGGCCGGGCGCCAAGTTCGTCCAGCGGAAAAAGGCCACAAAAACGGGTGGGCTATAGCCTTGGGGGGTGGGGCTGTCCAACTTCGTCCGCCGGACTCGGAATGGCGCGAGACTTTGCAAGGCGCGTCCGTGTGTCAAAAATAGGCTGCGGGCACAGCCGCACCCAAAAATACCCGCCCGAAGGCCGGGAGGCCAAGTTCGTCCAGCGGAAAAAGGCCACAAAAACGGGTGGGCTATAGCCTTGGGGGGTGGGGCTGTCCAACTTCGTCCGCCGGACTCGGAATGGCGCGAGACTTTGCGAGGTGCCTCTGTGTGCCAAAAATAGGCCGCGGGCTCAGCCGCGCCCAAAAATACCCGCCCGAAGGCCGGGGCGCCAAGTTCGTCCAGCGGAAAAAGGCCACAAAAACGGGTGGGCTATAGCCTTGGGGGGTGGGGCTGTCCAACTTCGTCCGCCGGATTCGGAATGGCGCGAGACTTTGCGAGGTGCCTCTGTGTGTCAAAAATAGGCTGCGGGCACAGCCGCACCCAAAAATACCCGCCCGAAGGCCGGGAGGCCAAGTTCGTCCAGCGGAAAAAGGCCACAAAAACGGGTGGGCTATAGCCTTGGTGGGTGGGGCTGGCCAACTTCGTCCTCCGGACTCGGAATGGCGCGAGACTTTGCGAGGTGCCTCTGTGTGCCAAAAATAGGCCGCGGGCTCAGCCGCGCCCAAAAATACCCGCCCGAAGGCCGGGGCGCCAAGTTCGTCCAGCGGAAAATGGCCACAAAAACGGGTGGGCTATAGCCTCGGGTGGTGGGGCTGTCCAACCCCAAATCCGCCGGACTCGGAATGGCGCGAGACTTTGCAAGGCGCGTCCGTGTGTCAAAAATAGGCTGCGGGCACAGCCGCACCCAAAAATACCCGCCCGAGGGCGGGGGCGCCAATTTCGTCCAGCGGAAAATGGCCACAAAAACGGGTGGGCTATAGCCTCTGGTGTTGGGGCTGGCCCACTTCGTCCGCCGGACTCGGAATGGCGCGAGACTTTGCGAGGGGCCTCCGTATGTAAAAAATAGGTCGCGGGCACAGCCGTGCCCAAAAATAACCGCCCGAAGGCCGGGGCGCCAAGTTCGACCAGCGGAAAAAGGCCACAAAAACGGGTGGGCAATAGCTTTGGGGGGTGGGGCTGGCCACCTTCGTCCGCCGAACTCGGAATGGCGCGAGACTTTGTGAGGCGACTCCGTTTGCAAAAAATAGGCCGCGGGCACACCCGCGCCATAAAATACCCCCCCGAAGGCCGGGGCGCCAAGTTCGTCCTGCGGAAAAAGGCCACAAAAACGGGTGGGCTATAGCCTTGGGGGGTGGGTCTGGCCGACTTCGTCCGCCGGACTCGGAATGGCGCGAGACTTTGCGAGGTGCCTCTGTGTGCCAAAAATAGGCCGCGGGCTCAGCCGCGCCCAAAAATACCCGCCCGAAGGCCGGGGCGCCAAGTTCGTCCAGCGGAAAAAGGCCACAAAAACGGGTGGGCTATAGCCTTGGGGGGTGGGGCTGTCCAACTTCGTCCGCCGGACTCGGAATGGCGCGAGACTTTGCGAGGCGCATCCGCGTGCCAAAAATAGGCCGCGGGCTCAGCCGCGCCCAAAAATACCCGCCCGAAGGCCGGGGCGCCAAGTTCGTCCAGCGGAAAAAGGCCACAAAAACGGGTGGGCTATAGCCTTGGGGGGTGGGGCTGTCCAACTTCGTCCGCCGAACTCGGAATGGCGCGAGACTTTGTGAGGCGACTCCGTGTGCCAAAAATAGGCCGCGGGCACAACAGCGCCAGAAAATACCCACCCGAAGGCCGGGGCGCCAAGTTCGTCCTGCGGAAAAAGGCCACAAAAACGGGTGGGCTATAGCCTTGGGGGGTGGGTCTGGCCGACTTCGTCCGCCGGACTCGGAATGGCGCGAGAATTTGCGAGGTGCCTCTGTGTGCCAAAAATAGGCCGCGGGCTCAGCCGCGCCCAAAAATACCCGCCCGAAGGCCGGGGCGCCAAGTTCGTCCAGCGGAAAAAGGCCACAAAAACGGGTGGGCTATAGCCTTGGGGGGTGGGGCTGTCCAACTTCGTCCGCCGGACTCGGAATGGCGCGAGACTTTGCAAGGCGCGTCCGTGTGTCAAAAATAGGCTGCGGGCACAGCCGCACCCAAAAATACCCGCCCGAAGGCCGGGAGGCCAAGTTCGTCCAGCGGAAAAAGGCCACAAAAACGGGTGGGCTATAGCCTTGGGGGGTGGGGCTGTCCAACTTCGTCCGCCGGACTCGGAATGGCGCGAGACTTTGCGAGGTGCCTCTGTGTGCCAAAAATAGGCCGCGGGCTCAGCCGCGCCCAAAAATACCCGCCCGAAGGCCGGGGCGCCAAGTTCGTCCAGCGGAAAAAGGCCACAAAAACGGGTGGGCTATAGCCTTGGGGGGTGGGGCTGTCCAACTTCGTCCGCCGGACTCGGAATGGCGCGAGACTTTGCAAGGCGCGTCCGTGTGTCAAAAATAGGCTGCGGGCACAGCCGCACCCAAAAATACCCGCCCGAAGGCCGGGAGGCCAAGTTCGTCCAGCGGAAAAAGGCCACAAAAACGGGTGGGCTATAGCCTTGGTGGGTGGGGCTGGCCAACTTCGTCCTCCGGACTCGGAATGGCGCGAGACTTTGCGAGGTGCCTCTGTGTGAAAAAAATAGGC
This sequence comes from Citrus sp. QX-2021, assembly GCA_030444885.1. Lineage (NCBI taxonomy): Eukaryota > Viridiplantae > Streptophyta > Magnoliopsida > Sapindales > Rutaceae > Citrus > Citrus sp. QX-2021. The sequence continues at coordinate 6,630 of JAUJEF010000343.1, read as the reverse complement.
CGCGGGCTCAGCCGCGCCCAAAAATACCCGCCCGAAGGCCGGGGCGCCAAGTTCGTCCAGCGGAAAAAGGCCACAAAAACGGGTGGGCTATAGCCTTGGGGGGTGGGGCTGTCCAACTTCGTCCGCCGGACTCGGAATGGCGCGAGACTTTGCAAGGCGCGTCCGTGTGTCAAAAATAGGCTGCGGGCACAGCCGCACCCAAAAATACCCGCCCGAAGGCCGGGGCGCCAAGTTCGTCCAGCGGAAGATCGCAACAGAGTCGGGTGGGCTAAGGCAGTGTAGCGTGGGGATGTCCACCTTCGTCCGCCGGACTCGGAATGGCGCGAGAGTTTGCTAGGTGCCTCCGTGTGCCAAAATTAGGCCGCGGGCTCAGCCGCGCCCACAAATCACCGCCCGAGGGCGGGGGCGCCAATTTCGTCCAGCGGAAAATGGCCACAAAAACGGGTGGGCTATAGCCTCTGGTGTTGGGGCTGGCCCACTTCGTCCGCCGGACTCGGAATGGCGCGAGACTTTGTGAGGCGACTCCGTGTGCCAAAAATAGGCCGCGGGCACAACAGCGCCAGAAAATACCCACCCGAAGGCCGGGGCGCCAAGTTCGTCCTGCGGAAAAAGGCCACAAAAACGGGTGGGCTATAGCCTTGGGGGGTGGGTCTGGCCGACTTCGTCCGCCGGACTCGGAATGGCGCGAGACTTTGCGAGGTGCCTCTGTGTGCCAAAAATAGGCCGCGGGCTCAGCCGCGCCCAAAAATACCCGCCCGAAGGCCGGGGCGCCAAGTTCGTCCAGCGGAAAAAGGCCACAAAAACGGGTGGGCTATAGCCTTGGGGGGTGGGGCTGTCCAACTTCGTCCGCCGGACTCGGAATGGCGCGAGACTTTGCAAGGCGCGTCCGTGTGTCAAAAATAGGCTGCGGGCACAGCCGCACCCAAAAATACCCGCCCGAAGGCCGGGAGGCCAAGTTCGTCCAGCGGAAAAAGGCCACAAAAACGGGTGGGCTATAGCCTTGGTGGGTGGGGCTGGCCAACTTCGTCCTCCGGACTCGGAATGGCGCGAGACTTTGCGAGGGGCCTCCATATACAAAAAATAGGCCGCGGGCACAGCCGCGCCCAAAAATAACCGCCCGAAGGCCGGGGCGCCATGTTCGACCAGCGGAAAAAGGCCACAAAAACGGGTGGGCTATAGCCTTGGGGGGTGGGGCTGGCCGACTTCGTCCGCCGGACTCGGAATGGCGCGAGACTTTGCGAGTTCCTCCGGGTGCCAAAAATAGGCCGCGGGCACAGCCGCGCCCAAAAATACCCGCCCGAGGGCCGGGGCGCCAATTTCGTCCAGCGGAAAAAGGCCACAAAAACGGGTGGGCTATAGCCTCTGGTGTTGGGGCTGGCCAACTTCATCCGCCGGACTCGGAATGGCGCGAGACATTGCGAGGGGACTCCGTATGCAAAAAATAGGTCGCGGGCACAGCCGCGTCCAAAAATAACCGCCCGAAGGCTGGGGCGCCAAGTTCGACCAGCGGAAAAAGGCCACAAAAACGGGTGGGCTATAGCCTTGGGGGGTGGGGCTGGCCGACTTCGTCCGCCGGAATCGGAATGGCGCGAGACTTTGCGAGGTGCCTCCGTCTGCCAAAATTAGGCCGCGGGCACAGCCGCGCCCAAAAATACCCGCCCGAGGGCCGGGGCGCCAATTTCGTCCAGCAGAAAAAGGCCACAAAAACGGGTGGGCTATAGCCTTGGGGGGTGGGGCTGGCCAACGTCGTCCGCCGGACTCGGAATGGCGCGAGACTTTGCGAGGCACCTCCGTGTTCCAAAAATAGGCCCCGGGCACAGCCGCGCCCAAAAATACCCGCCCGAGGGCCGGGGCGCCAATTTTGTCCAGCGAAAAAAGGCCACAAAAACGGGTGGGCTATAGCCTCTGGTGTTGGGGCTGGCCAACTTCGTCCGCCGGACTCGGAATGGCGTGAGACTTTGCGAGGGGCCTCCGTATGCAAAAAATAGGTCGCGGGCACAGCCGCGCCCAAAAATAACCGCCCGAAGGCCGGGGCGCCAAGTTCGACCAGCGGAAAAAGGCCACAAAAACGGGTGGGCTATAGGCTTGGGGGGTGGGGCTGACTTCGACCGTCCGCCCGGACTCGGAATGGCGCGAGACTTTGCGAGTTCCTCCAGTGCCAAAAATAGGCCGCGGGCACAGCCGCGCCCAAAAATACCCGCCCGAGGGCCGGGGCGCCAAGTTCGCCCAGCGGAAAAAGGCCACAAAAACGGGTGGGCTATACCCTCGGGGGGTGGGGCTGGCCCACTTCGTCCGCCGGACTCGGAATGGCGCGAGACTTTGCGAGGGGCCTCCGTGTGCCAAAAATAGGCCGTGGGCACAGCCGCGCCCAAAAATAATCTCCCGAAGGCCGGGGCGCCAAGCTCGTCCAGCGGAAAAAGGCCACAAAAACGGGTGGGCTATGGCCTTGGGGGGTGGGGCTGGCCAACTTCGTCCGCCGGACTCGGAATGGCGCGAGACTTTACGAGGGGCCTCCGTGTGCCAAAAATAGGCCGCGGACACAGGTGTGCCAAAAAATAACCGCCCAAAGGCCAGGGCGCCAAGTTCGTCCAGCGGAAAAAGGCCACAAAAACGGGTGGGCTATAGCCTTGGGGGGTGGGGCTGGCCAACTTCGTCCGCCGGACTCGGAATGGTGCCCGTCTTTGCGAGGGGCCTCCGTGTGCCAAAAATAGGCCGTGGTCATAGCCGCGTCCAAAAATAACCTCCCGAATGCTGGGGCGCCATACTCGTCCAGCGGAAAAAGGGCAAAAAAACGGGTGGGTTATGGCCTTGGGGGGTGGGGCTGGCCAACTTCGTCCGCCGGACTAGGAATGGCGCGAGACTTTACGAGGGCCCTCCGTGTGCCAAAAATAGGGCACGGACACAGGCGCGCCAAAAAATAACCGCCGGAAGGCCGGGGCTGTCAAGTTCGTCCAGCGGAAAAAGGCCACAAAAACGGGTGGGCTATAGCCTTGGGGGGTGGGGCAGGCCAACTTCGTCCGCCGGACTCGGAATGGCGCGACACTTTGCGAGGGGCCTCCGTGTGCCAAAAATAGGCCGCGGGCACAGCCGCGCCCAAAAATAACCGCCCGAAGGCTGGGGCGCCATGTTCGTCCAGCGGAAAAAGGCGACAAAAACGGGTGGGCTATAGCCTTGGGGGATGGGGCTGGCCAACTTCGTCCGCCGGACTCGGAATTGCGCGAGACTTTGCGAGGGGCCTCCATGTACCAAAAATATGCCACGGGCACAGCCACGCCCAAAAATAACCGCCCAAGGCCGGGGCGCCAAGTTCGTCCAGCGGAAAAAGGTAAGAAAAACGGGTGGGCTATAGCCTTGGGGGGTGGGGCTGGCCAACTTCGTCCGCCGGACTCGGAATGGGGTGAGACTTTGCGAGCGGCCTCCGGCTGCCAAAAATAGGCCGCGGGCACAGCCGCGCCCAAAAATAACCGCCCGAAGGCCGGGCCGCGAAGTTCGTCCAGCGGAAAAATGGCCAAAAAACGGGTGGGCTATAGCCTTGGAGGGAGGGGCTGGCCGACTTCGTCCGCCGGACTCGGAATGGGGCCAGACTTTGTAAGCGGCCTCCGCGTACCAAAAATAGGCCGCGGGCACAGGCGCTCCCAAAAATAACCGCCCGAAGGCTGGGGCGCCAAGTTCGTCTAGCGGAAAAATGGCCAAAATACTGGTGGGCTATAGCCTTGGAGGGAGGGGCTGGCCAACTTCGTCCGCCGGACTCAGAATGGGGTGAGACTTTGCGAGTGGCCTTCGAGTGCCAAGAATAGGCCGCCGGCACAGCCGCGCCCAAAAATAACCCCCCGAAGGTCGGCGCGCCCAAACCCCCCAGCGGAAAAATGGCCAAAAAACGGGTGGGCTATAGCCTTGGGGGGAGGGGCTGGCCAACTTCGTCCGCCGGACTCGGAATGGCGCGAGACTTTACGAGGGGCCTCCGTGTGCCAAAAATAGGGTGTGGACACAGGCGCGCCAAAAAATAACCGCCCGAAGGCCAGGGCGTCAAGTTCGTCCAGCGGAAAAAGGCCACAAAAACGGGTGGGCTATAGCCTTGGGGGGTGGGGCAGGCCCACTTCGTCCGCCGGACTCGGAATGGCGCGAGACTTTGCGAGGGGCCTCCGTGTGCCAAAAATAGGCCGCGGACACAGCCGCGCCCAAAAATAACTGCCCGAAGGCCGGGGCGCCAAGTTCGTCCAGCGGAAATAGGCCACAAAAACGGGTGGGCCATAGCCTTGGGGGGTGGGGCAGGCCAACTTCGTCCGCCGGACTCGGAATGGCGCGAGACTTTGCGAGGGGCCACCGTGTGCCAAAAATAAGCCACGGGCACAGCCGCACCAAAAAATAACCACCCGAAGGCCGGGGCGCCAAGTTCGTCCAGCTAAAAATTGCCAAAAAACGGGTGGGCTATAGCCTTGGGGGGAGGGCCTGGCCAACTTCGTCCGCCGGACTCGGAATGGGGCGAGACTTTGAGAGCGGCCTCTGCGTTCCAAAAATAGGCCGCGGCCACAGCCGCGCCCAAAAATAACCGCCGGAAGGCCGGGGCGCCAAGTTCGTCCAGCGGAAAAATGGCCAAAAAACAGGTGGGCTATAGCCTTGGAGGGAGGGGCTGGCCGACTTCGTCCGCCAGACTCGGAATGGGGCCAGACTTTTGCAAGCGGCCTCCGCGAGCCAAAAATAGGCCACGGGCACAGCCGCACCAAAAAATAACCACCCGAAGGCCGGGGCGCCAAGTTCGTCCAGCTAAAAATTGCCAAAAAACGGGTGGGCTATAGCCTTGGGGGGAGGGGCTGGCCGACTTCGTCCGCCGGACTCGGAATGGGGCGAGACTTTGCGAGCGCCCTCCACGTGCCAAAAATAGGCCTTGGGCACAGCCGCGCCCAAAAATAACCACCCGAAGGCCGGGGCGCCAAGTTCGTCCAGCGGAAAAATGGCCAAAAAACGGGTGCGCTATAGCCTTGGGGGGATGGGCGGGCCAACTTCGTCCGCCGGACTCGGAATGGGGCGAGACTTTGCAAGCGGCCTCCGCATACCAAAACTAGGCTGCAGGCACAGCCGCGCCCAAAAATAACCGCCCGAAGGCCAGGGCGTCAATTTCGTCCAGCTGAAAAATGGCCAAAAAACGGGTGGGCTATAGCCTTGGGGGGAGGGGCTGGGCGACTTCGTCCGCCGGACTCGGAATGGGGCGAGACTTTGCGAGCGGCCTCCGCGTGCCAAAAATAGGCCTTGGGCATATCCGCGCCCAAAAATAACCACCCGAAGGCCGGGGCGCCAAGTTCGTCCAGCGGAAAAATGGCCAAAAAACGGGTGCGCTATAGCCTTGGGGGGATGGGCGGGCCAACTTCGTCCGCCGGACTCGGAATGGGACGAGTCTTTGTGAGCAGCCTCTGTGTGCCAAAAATAGGCCGCGGGCACAGCCGCGCCCCAAAATAACCGCCCGAAGGCCGGGGCGCCAAGTTCGTCCAGCGGAAAAATGGCCAAAAAACGGGTGGGCTATAGCCTTGGGGGGAGGGGCTGGCCATCTTCGTCCGCCGGACTCGGAATGGGGCGAGACTTTGCGAACGGCCTCCCCGTGCCAAAAATAGGCCACGCGCACAGCCGCGCCCAAAAATAGCTGCCCGAAGTTCGTCCAGCGGAAATATGGCCAAAAAACGGGTGGGCTATAGCCTTGGGGGGAGGGGCTGGCCAACTTCGTCCGCCGGACTCGGAATAGGGCGAGACTTTGCGAACGGCCTCCGCGTCCCAAAAATAGGCTACGGTCACAGCCGCGCCCAAAAATAACCACCCGAAGGCCGGGGCGCCAAGTTCATCCAGCTAAAAATTGCCAAAAAACGGGTGGGCTATAGCCTTGGGGGGAGGGCTGGCCAACTTCGTCCGCCGGACTCGGAATGGGGCGAGACTTTGTGAGCGGCCTCTGCGTGCCAAAAATAGGGCGCGGGCACAGCCGTACCCAAAAATAACTGACCGAAGGCCGGGGCGCCAAGTTCGTCCAGCGGAAAAATGGCCAAAAAACGGGTGGGCTATAGCCTTGGGGGGAGGGGCTGGCAAACTTCATCCGCCGGACTCGGAATGGGGCGAGACTCTTCCAATGGCCTCCGCGTGCCAAAAATAGGCCGCGGGCACAGCCGCGCCCAAAAATACCCGCCCGAAGGCCGGGGCGCCAAGTTCGTCCAGCGGAAAGCGCGGGCACAGCCGCGCCCAAAAATACCCGCCCGAAGGCCGGGGCGCCAAGTTCGTCCAGCGGAAAGAGGCCACAAAAACGGGTGGGCTATAGCCTTGGGGGGTGGGGCTGGCCAACTTCGTCCGCCGGACTCGGAATGGCTCGAGACTTTGCGAGGCACCTCCGTGTGCTAAAAATAGGCCGTGGCCACAGCCGCGCCCAAAAATACCCGCCCGAAGGCCGGGGCGCCAAGTTCGTCCAGCGGAAAAAGGCCCAAAAAACGGGTGGGCTATAGCCTTGGGGGGTGGGGCTGGCCAACTTCGTCCGCCGGACTCGGAATGGCGCGAGACTTTGCGAGGCGTCTCCGTGTGCCAAAAATAGGCCGCGGGCACAGCCGCGCCCAAAAATACCCGCCCGAAGGCCGGCGCGCCAAGTTCGCCCAACGGAAA
>JAUJEF010000342.1:0-27407 GCA_030444885.1 Citrus sp. QX-2021 | reverse complement strand
TTGGAATGGGGTGAGACTTTGCGAGGCTCCTCCGTGTGCCAAAAATAGGCCGCGGGCACAGCCGCGTCCAAAATACTCGCCCGAAGGCCGGGCGCCAAGTTCGTCCATCGGAAAAAGGCCACAAAAGCGGGTGGGCTATAGCCTTGGGGGTGGGGCTGGACAACTTTGTCCGCCGAACTCGGAATGGCGCGAGACTTTGCGAGGCGCTCCGTGTGCCAAAAAATAGGCCTTGCAGGCACAGCCGCGCCCAAAAATACCCGCCCGAAGGGCTTGGCGCCAAGTTCGTCCAGCGGAAGAAGGCCACAAAAACGGGTGGGCTATAGCCTTGGGGGATGGGGCTGGCCAACTTCGTCCGCCGGACTAGGAATGGTGAGAGACTTTGCGAGGCGCCTCCGTGTGCCAAAAATAGGCCATGGGCACAGCCGCGTCCCAAAAATACTCGCCCAAGGCCGGGCGCCAAGTGCGTCCAGCGGACCACGGCCCCAAAACCGGGTGGGCTATAGCCTTGGGGGCTGGGGCTGGACAACTTCGTCCGCCGCACTCGGAATGGCGCGAGACTTTGCGAGGCGCCTCCGTGTGCCAAAAATAGGCCGCGGGCACAGCCGCGCCTTTAAAAATACCCGCCCGACGGCCGGGCGCCAAGTTCGCCCGAGCGGAAAAAGGCCATAAAACGGGTGGGCTATAGCCTTGGGGGTGGGGCTGGCCAACCGTCCGCCGAACTCGGAATGGCGCGAAACTTTGCGAGGCGCCTCCGTGTGACAAAAATAGGCCGCGGACACAGCCGCGCCCAAAATACCTGCCCGGAGGCCGGGGCGCCAAGTTGGTCCAGCGGAAAAAGGCCACAAAACGGGTGGGCTATAGCCTTGGGGGGTGGGGCTGGCCAAGTTCGTCCGCCGGACTCTGAATGAGCCGAGACTTTGCGAGGTGCCTCCGTGTGCCGAAAATAGGCTGCGGGCACTGCCCCGCCCAAAAATAACCGCCCGAACGCCGGGCGCCAAGTTCGTCCAGCAGAAAAAGGCCACAAAAACGGGTGGGCTATAGCCTTGGGGGTGGGGCTGCCCAACTTCGTTCGCCAGAGTTGGAATGGCGCGAGACTTTGCGAGGGGCCTCCGTGTGCCAAAACTAGGCCGCGGGCACAGCCACGCCCAAAAATAACCGCCCGAAAGCCGGGGCGCCAAGTTGGTCCAGAGGAAAAAGGCCACAAAAATGGGTGGGCTATAGCCTTGGGGGGTGGGGCTGCCAACTTTGTCCGCCGGACTCGGAATGGCGTGAGACTTTGCGAGGGGGCTCCGTGTGCCAAAAATAGGCCGCGGACACAGCCGCGCCCAAAAATAACGGCCCGAAGGCCCGGGCGCCAAGTTCGTCCAGCGGAAAAAGGCCACAAAAACGGGTGGGATATAGCCTTGGGGGGTGGGGCTGCCCAACTTCGTCCTTCGGACTCGGAATGGCGCGAGACTTTGCGAGGGGCCTCTGTTTGCCAAAAATAGTCCGCGGGCACAGCCGCGTCCAAATATAACCACCCGAAGGCCGGGGCGCCAAGTTCGTCCAGCAGAAAAAGGCCACAAAAACGGGTGGGCTATAGCCTTGGGGGGTGGGGCTGCCCAACTTCGTCCGCCGGAGTCGGAATGGCGCGAGACTTTGCGAGGGCCCTCCGTGTGCCAAAACTAGGCCCTGGGCACAGCCGCGTCCAAAAATAACCGCCCAAAGGCCGTGGCGCCAAGTTCGTCCAGCGGAGAAAGGCCACAAAAACGGGTGGGCTATAGCCTTGGGGGGTGGGGCTGCCAACTTTGTCCGTCGGACTCGGAATGGCGCGAGACTTTGCGAGGGGCCTCCGTGTGCCACAAATAGGCATGGGCACAGCCGCGCCCAAAAATAACTGCCCGAAGGCCCGGGCGCCAAATTCGTCCAGCGGAAAAAGGCCACAAAAATGGGTGGGCTATAGCCTTGCGGGGTGGGGCTGGCCAACATCGTCGGCCGGACTCGGAATGGCGGGAGACTTTGCTAGGGGTCTCCGTGTGCCAAAACTAGGCCACGGGCACAGCTGCACCCAAATATAACCGCCCGAAGGCCGGGGCGCCAAGTTTCGTCCAGCGGAAAAAGGCCACAAAAACGGGTGGGCTATAGCTTTGGGGGGTGGGGCTGGCCAACTTCATCCGTCGGACTCGGAATGGTACGAGACTTTGCGAGCGGCCTCCGTGTGCTAATAAGAGGCATGCGGGCACAGCCGCGTCAAAAATGACCACCTGAAGGCCTGGGCGCCAAGTTCGTCCAGCGGAAAAAGGTGACAAAAAAGGGTGTGCTATAGCCTTGGGGGTGGGGCTGCCCAACCGTCCGTCGGACTCGGAATGGCGCGAGACTTTGCGAGGTGCCTCCTTGTGCCAAAAATAGGCCACGGACACAGCCGCGCCCAAATATAACCGCCCGAAGGCCGGGGCGCCAAGTTCGTCCAGCAGAAAAAGGCCACAAAAACGGGTGGGCTATAGCCTTGGGGGGTGGGGCTGCCCAACTTCGTCCGCCGGAGTCGGAATGGCGCGAGACTTTGCGAGCGGCCTCCGTGTGCCAAAACTAGGCCGCGGGAACAGCCGCGGCCAAAAATAACCGCTCGAAGGCCGGGGCGCCAAGTTCGTCCAGCGGAAAAAGGTTACAAAAACGGGTGTGCTATAGCCTTGGGGGGTGGGGCTGGCCAACTTCGTCCGCCGGACTCGGAATGGCGCGAGACTTTGCGAGGCGCCTCCGTGTGCCAAAAATAGGCCGCGGGCACAGCCGCACCCAAAAATACCGGCCCGAAGGCCGGGGTGCCAAGTTCGTCCAGCGGAAAATGGCCACAAAAACGGGTGGGGTATAGCCTTGGGGGGTGGGGCTGGCCCACTTCGTCCGCCGGACTCGGAATGGCGCGAGACTTTGCGAGGTGCCTCCGTGTGCCAAAACTAGGCCGCGGGCACAGCCGCACCTAAAAATACCCGCACGAAGGCCGGGGTGCCAAGTTCGTCCAGCTGAAAATGGCCACAAAAACGGGTGGGCTATAGCCTTGGTGGGTGGGGCTGGCCAACTTCGTCCGCCGGACTCGGAATGGCACGAGACTTTGCGAGGCACCTCCGTGTGCCAAAAATAGGCCGTGGGCACAGCCGCTGCCAAAATAACCCGCCCGAAGGCCGGGCGCGAAGTCGTCCAGCGGACAAAGGCCACCACACCCGCGTGGGCTATAGCCTTGGGGGGTGGGGCAGGCCAACTTCATCCGCCGGACTCGGACTGGTGCGAGACTTTTTGAGGCACCTCCGTGCCCAAAAAATAGGGCGCGGGCACAGCCGCGACGAAAAATACCCGCCCGAAGGCCGGGGTACCAAGTTCGTCCAGCTGAAAATGGCCACAAAAACAGGTGGGCTATAGCCTTGGTGGGTGGGGCTGGCCAACTTCGTCCGCCGGACTCGGAATAGCGCGAGACTTTGCGAGTCGCCTCCGTACGCCAAAAATAAGCCGCGGGCACAGCCGCGTCCAAAAATACCCGCCCGAAGGCCGGGGTACCAAGTTCGTCCAGCTGAAAATGGCCACAAAAACAGGTGGGCTATAGCCTTGGTGGGTGGGGCTGGCCAACTTCGTCCGCCGGACTCGGAATGGCGCGAGACTTTGCGAGGCGCCTCCGTGTGCCAAAAATAGGCCGCGGGCACAGCCGCGCCCAAAAATACCCGCCCGAAGGCCGGGGTACCAAGTTCGTCCAGCTGAAAATGGCCACAAAAACAGGTGGGCTATAGCCTTGGTGGGTGGGGCTGGCCAACTTCGTCCGCCGGACTCGGAATGGCGCGAGACTTTGCGAGGCGCCTCCGTGAGCTAAAAATAGGCCGCGGGCACAGCCGCGCCCAAAAATACCCGCCCGAAGGCCGGGCCGCCAAGTTCGTCCAGCGGAAAATGGCCACAAAAACGGGTGGGCTATAGCCTTGGGGGGTGGGGCTGGCCAACTTCGTCCGCCGGACTCGGAATGGCGCGAGAATTGCGAGGTGCCTCCGTGTTCCAAAACTATGCCGCCGGCACAGCCACGCCCAAAAATACCCACCCGAAGGCCGGGGCGCCAAGTTCGTCCAGCGGAAAAAGGGCACAAAAACGGGTGGGCTATAGCCTTGGCGGGTGGGGCTGGCCGAGTTCGTCCGCCGGACTCGGAATGGTGCGAGACTTTGCGAGGCGCCTCCGTGAGCCAAAAATAGGCCGCGGGCACAGACGCGCCTAAAAATACCCGCCCGAAGGCCGGGGTGCCATGTATGTCCAGCGGAAAAAGGGCACAAAAACGGGTGGGCTATAGCCTTGGGGGGTGGGGCTGGCCAACTTCGTCCGCCGGACTCGGAATGGCGCGAGACTTTGCGAGGTGCCTCCGTGTGGCAAAACTAGGCCGCGGGCACAGCCGCGCCTAAAAATACCCGCCCGAAGGCCGGGGCGCCAAGTTCATCCAGCGGAAAAAGGGCACAAAAACGGGTGGGCTATAGCCTTGGGGGGTGGGGCTGGCCAATTTCGTCCGCCGGACTCGGAATGGCGCGAGACTTTACGAGGCGCCTCCGTGCGCCAAAAATAGGCTGCGGGCACAGCCGCGCCTAAAAATACCCGCACGAAGGCCGGGGTGCCAAGTTCGTCCAGCTGAAAATGGCCACAAAAACGGGTGGGCTATAGCCTTGGGGGGAGGGGCTGGCCCACTTCGTCCGCCGGACTCGGAATGGGGAAAGACTTTGCGAGCGGCCTCCGTGTGCTAAAAATAGGCCGAGGGCACAGCCGCACCCAAAAATAACCGCCCGAAGGCCGGGGCACCAAGTTCGTCCAGCGGAAAAATGGCCAAAAAACGGGTGGGCTATAGCCTTGGGGGGAGGGGCTGGCCCAGTTCGTCCGCCGGACTCGGAATGGGGCGAGACTTTGCGAGCGGCCTCCGCGTGCCAAAAATAGGCCGCGGGCAAAGCCATGCCCAAAAACAACACCCCGAAGGTCGTTGCGCCCACAACCACCAGCGGCAAAATGGCCAAAAACGGGTGGGCTATAGCCTTGGGGGAGGGGCTGGCCAACTCGTCCGCCGGACTCGGAATGGGGCGAGACTTTGGGAGCGGCCTCCGCGTGCTAAAAATAGGCCATGGGTCACAGCCGCGCCAAAAATAACCGCCCGAAGGCCGGGCGCGAAGTTCGTCCCAGCGGAAAAATGGCCAAAAACGGGTGGGCTATAGCCTTGGGGGAGGGGCTGGCCAACTTCCCGCCGGACTCGCAATGGGACGAGACTTTACGAGCGGCCTCCACATGCTAAAAATATGCCGCAGGCACAGCCCCACCCAAAATAACCGCCCGAAGGCCGGGCGCCAAGTTCATCCAGCGGAAAAATGGCCAAAAACGGGTGGGCTATAGCCTTGGGGGAGGGGGCTGGCCAACTTCGTCCGCCCGGACTCGGAATGGGGCGAGACTTTGCGAGCGGCCTCCAGCGTGTCAAAAATAGGCCGCGGGCACAGCCGCGCCTAAAAATAACCGCCCGAAGGCCGGGCGCCAAGTTCGTCCCAGCTGAAAAATGGCCAAAAACGGGTGGGCTATAGCCTTGGGGGACGGGCTGGCCAACTCGTCCGCCGGGACTCGGAATGGGACGAGACTTTGCGGCGGCCTCCACATGCTAAAAATATGCCGCAGGCACAGCCCCACCCAAAAATAACCGCCCGAAGGCCGGGGCGCCAAGTTCATCCAGCGGAAAAATGGCCAAAAAACGGGTGGGCTATAGCCTTGGGGGGAGGGGCTGGCCAACTTCGTCCGCCGGACTCGGAATGGGGCGAGACTTTGCGAGCGGCCTCCGCGTGTCAAAAATAGGCCGCGGGCACAGCCGCGCCTAAAAATAACCGCCCGAAGGCCGGGGCGCCAAGTTCGTCCAGCTGAAAAATGGCCAAAAAACGGGTGGGCTATAGCCTTGGGGGGAGGGGCTGGCCTACTTCGTCCGCCAGACTCGGAATGGGGTGAGACTTTGCGAGCGGCCTCCGCGTGCCAAAAATAGGCCGCGGGCACAGGCGCACCCAAAAATAACCGCCCGAAGGCCGGGGCGCCAAGTTCGTCCAGCTGAAAAATGGCCAAAAAACGGGTGGGCTATAGCCTTGGGGGGAGGGGCTGGCCAACTTCGTCCGCCGGACTCGGAATGGGACGAGACTTTGCGAGCGGCCTCCCCATGCCAAAAAATAGGCCGCGGGCACAGCCGCACCCAAAAATAACCCACCGATGGTCGGCGCGCCCAAACCCCCCAGCGGAAAAATGGCCAAAAAACGGGTGGGCTATAGCCTTGGGGGGAGGGGCTGGCCCACTTCGTCCGCCGGGCTCGGAATGGGGCGAGACTTTGCGAGCGGCCTCCCCATGCCAAAAATAGGCCGCCGGCACAGCCACGCCCAAAAATAACCCCCCGAAGGCTGGGGCGCCAATTTCGTCCAGCGGAAAAATGGCCAAAAAACGGGTGGGCTATAGCCTTGGGGGGAGGGGCTGGCCAACTTCGTCCGCCGGACTCGGAATGGGGCGAGACATTGCGAGCGGCCTCCGCGTGTCAAAAATAGGCCGCGGGCACAGCCGCGCCTAAAAAAAACCCCCCGAAGGCCGGGGCGCCAAGTTCGTCCAGCTGAAAAATGGCCAAAAAACGGGTGGGCTATAGCCTTGGGGGGAGGGGCTGGCCAACTTCGTCCGCCGGACTCGGAATGGGGCGAGACTTTGCGAGCGGCCTCCGAGTGCCAATAATAGGCAGCGGGCACAGCCGCGCCCAAAAATAACCGCCCGAAGGCTGGGGCGCCAATTTCGTCCAGCGGAAAAATGGCCAAAAAACGGGTGGGCTATAGCCTTGGGGGGAGGGGCTGGCCAACTTCGTCCGCCGGACTCGGAATGGGGCGAGACTTTGCGGACGGCCTCCGCGTGCCAAAAATAGGCTGCGGGCACAGCCGCGCCCAAAAATAACCGCCCGAAGGTCGGCGCGCCCAAACCCCCCAGCACAAAAATGGCCAAAAAACGGGTGGGCCATAGCCTTGGCGGGTGGGGCTGGCCTACTTCGTCCGCCGGACTCGGAATGGGGCGAGACTTTGCGAGCGGCCTCCGCGTGCCAAAAATAGGCCGTGGTCACAGCCGCGCCCAAAAATAACAGCCCGAAGGCCGGGGCGCCAAGTTCGTCCAGCTGAAAAATGGCCAAAAAACGGGTGGGCTATAGCCTTGGGGGGAGGGGCTGGCCAACGTCGTCCGCCGGACTCGGAATGGGGCGAGACTTTGCGAGCGGCCTCCCCATGCCAAAAATACGCCGCCGGCACAGCCGCTCCCAAAAATAACCCTCCGAAGGCTGGGGCGCCAATTTCGTCCAGCGGAAAAATGGCCAAAAAACGGGTGGGCTATAGCCTTGGGGGGAGGGGTTGGCCAACTTCGTCCGCCGGACTCGGAATGGGGCCAGACTTTGCGGGCGTCCTCCGCGTGCCAAAAATAGGCCGCGGGCACAGCCGCGCCCAAAAATAACCGCCCGAAGGTCGGTTCGCCCAAACCCCCAAGCACAAAAATGGCCAAAAAACGGGTGGGCCATAGCCTTGGGGGGTGGGGCTGGCCAACTTCGTCCGCGGGACTCGGAATGGGGCGAGACTTTGCGAGCGGCCTCCGCGTGCTAAAATTAGGCCGCGGGCACAGCTGCGTCCAAAAATAACAGCCCAAAGGCCGGGGCGCCAAGTTCGTTCAGCGGAAAAATGGCCAAAAAATGGGTGGGCTATAGCCTTGGGGGGAGGGGCTGGCCAACTTCGTCCGCTGGACTCGGAATGGGGCGAGACTTTACGAGCGGCCTACGTGTGCCAAAAACAGGCCGCGGGCACAGCCGCAACCAAAAATAACCGCCCGAAGGCCGGGGCGCCAAGTTCGTCCAGCGGAAAAATGGCCAAAAAACGGGTGGGCTATAGCCTTGGAGGGAAGGGCTGGCCAACTTCGTCCGCCGGACTCGGAATGGGGCGAGACTTTGCGAATGGCCTCCGTGTGCCAAAAATAGGCCGCAGGCACAGCCTTGCCCAAAAATAACACCCCGAAGGTCGGCGCGCCCAAACCCCCCAGCGGAAAAATGGCCAAAAAACGGGTGGGCTATAGCCTTGGGGGGAGGGGCTGGCCCACTTCGTCCGCCGGACTCGGAATGGGGCGAGACTTTGCGAGCGGCCTCCGTGTGCCAAAAATAGGCCGCGGGCACAGCCGTGCCCAAAAATAACCCCCCGAAGGTCGGCGCGCCCAAACCTCCAGCGGAAAAATGGCCAAAAAACGGGTGGGCTATAGCCTTGGGGGGAGGTGCTGGCCCACTTCGTCCGCCGGATTCGGAATGGGGCGAGACTTTGCGAGCGGCCTCCGCGTGCTAAATATAGGCCACGGACACAGCCGTACCCAAAAATAACCGCCCGAAGGCCGGGGCGCCAAGATCGTCCAGCAGAAAAATGGCCAAAAAACGGGTGGGCTATAGCCTTGGGGGGAGGGGCTGGCCAACTTCGTCCGCCGGAATCGGAATGGGGCGAGACTTTGCGAGCGGCCTCTGTGTGCCAAAAATAGGCCGCGGGCAAAGCCGTGCCCAAAAATAACCCCCCGAAGGTCGGCGCGCCCAAACCTCCAGCGGAAAAATGGCCAAAAAACGGGTGGGCTATAGCCTTGGGGGGAGGTGCTGGCCAACTTCGTCCGCCGGACTCGGAATGGGGTGAGACTTTGCAAGCAGCCTACGCGTGCCAAAAATAGGCCGTGGGCCCATCCGCGGCCAAAAATAACCCCCCGAAGGTCGGCGCGCCCAAACCCCCCAACGGAAAAATGGCCAAGAAACGGGTGGGCTATAGCCTTACGGGGAGGGGCTGGCCATCTTCGTCCGCCGGACTCGGAATGGGGCGAGACTTTTCGAACGACCTCCGCGTGGCAAAAATAGGCCGCGGGCACAGCCGTGCCCAAAAATAACCCCCTGAAGGTCGGCGCGTCAAATCCCCCAGCGGAAAAATGGCCAAAAAACAGGTGGGCTATACCCTTGGGGGGAGGGGCTGGCCCACTTCGTCCGCCGGACTCGGAATGGGACGAGACTTTGCGAGCGGTCTCCGCGTGCCAAAAATAGGCCGTGGGCACAGCCACGCCCAAAATAACCGCCAAGGCCGGGCGCCAAGTTCGTCCCAGCGGAAAAATGGCCAAAAACGGGTGGGCTATAGTCTTAGGGGGGGGCTGGCCAACTTTGTCCGCGGGTCTCGGAATGGGCGAGAGTTTGTGAGCGGCCTCCGCATGCCTATATTAGCCCGCGGGCTCAACCATGCCCAAAAACAACACCCCGAAGGTCGTAGCGCCCAAAATTAACCGCCCGAAGGCCGGGGCGCCAAGTTCGTCAAGCGGAAAAATGGCCAGAAAACGGGTGGGCAATAGCCGTGGGGGGAAGTGCTGGCCAACTTCGTCCGCCGGAATCGGAATGGGGCGAGACTTTGAGAGCAGCCTCTGTATGCCAAAAATAGGCCGCGGGCACAGCCACGACCAAAAATAACCCCCTAAGGTCGGCGCACCCAAACACTCCAGCGGAAAAATGGCCAAAAAACGGGTGGGCTATAGCCTTGGGGGGAAGTGCTGGCCAACTTCGTCCGCCGGACTCGGAATGGGGTGAGACTTTGCGAGCGGCCTCCGCGTGCCAAAAATAGGCCGCGGGCACAGCCGCACCCAAAAATAACCGCCCGAAGGACGGGGCGCCAAGTTCGTCCCGCGGAAAAATGGCCAAAAAACGGGTGGGCTATAGCCTTGGGGGGAGGGGCTGGCCCACTTCGTCCGCCGGGCTCGGAATGGGGCGAGACTTTGTGAGCGGCCTCTGTATGCCAAATATAGGCCGCGGGCACAGCCGCGCCCAAAAATAACCGCCCGAAGGCCGGGGCGCCAAGTTCGTCCCGCGGAAAAATGGCCAAAAAACGGGTGGGCTATAGTCTTAGGGGGAGGGGCTGGCCAACTTAGTCCGCCGGACTCGGAATGGGCGAGAGTTTGTGAGCGGCCTCCGCATGCCAAAAATAGCCCGCGGGCACAGCCATGCCCAAAAACAACACCCGAAGGGCGTTGCGCCCAAAAATAACCGCCCGAAGGCCGGGGCGCCAAGTTCGTCCAGCGGAAAAATGGCCAAAAAACGGGTGGGCTATAGCCTTGGGGGGAGGGGCTGGCCAACTTCGTCCGCCGGAATCGGAATGGGGCGAGACTTTGCGAACAGCCTCCGTGTGCCAAAAATAGGCCGCGCGCACAGCCGTGCCCAAAAATAACCCCCCGAAGGTCGGCGCGCCCAAACCTCCAGCGGAAAAATGGCCAAAAAACGGGTGGGCTATAGCCTTGGGGGGAAGTGCTGGCCAACTTCGTCCGCCGGACTCGGAATGGGGTGAGACTTTGCGAGCGGCCTCCGCGTGCCAAAAATAGGCCGCGGGCACAGCCGCACCCAAAAATAACCGCCCGAAGGACGGGGCGCCAAGTTCGTCCCGCGGAAGAATGGCCAAAAAACGGGTGGGCTATAGCCTTGGGGGGAGGGGCTGGCCAACTTCGTCCACTGGGCTTGGAATTGGGTGAGACTTTGCGAGCGGCCTCCGTGTGCCAAATATAGGCCGCGGGCGTAGCCGCGCCTAAACATAACTGCCCGAAGGCCGGGGCGCCAAGTTCGTCCAGTGGAAAAATGGCCAAAAAACGGGTGGGCTATAGCCTTGGGGGGAGGGGCTGGCCAACTTCGTCCGCCGGACTCGGAATGGTGTGAGACTTTGCGAGCGGCCTCCGCGAACCAAAAATAGGCCGCGGTCACAGCCGCGCCCAAAAATAACACCCCGATGGTCGGCGCGCCCAAACCCCCCAGCGGAAAAATGGCCAAAAAACGGGTGGTCTATAGCCTTGGGGGGAGGGGCTGGCCCACTTTGTCCGCCGGGCTCGGAATGGGGCGAGACTTTACGAGCGGCCTCCGTGTGCCAAATATAGGGCGCGGGCACAGCCGCGCCCAAAAATAACCGCCCGAAGGCCGGGGCGCCAAGATCGTCCAGCGGAAAAATGGCCAAAAAACGGGTGGGCTATAGCCTTGGGGGGAGGGGCTGGCCGACTTCGTCCGCCGGACTCGGAATGCGGTGAGACTTTGCGAGCGGCCTCCGCATGCAAAAAATAGGCCGCGGGCACAGCCGCGCCCAAAAATAACCGCCCGAAGGGCAGGGCGTCAAGATCGTCCAGCGGAAAAATGGCTAAAAAACGGGTGGGCTGTAGCCTTGGGGGGAGGGGCTGGCCAACTTCGTCCGCCGGAATCGGAATGGGGCGAGACTTTGCGAGCAGCCTCCATGTGCCAAAAATAGGCCGCGGGCACAGCCGTGCCCAAAAATAACAGCCGGTCGCCCCAAACCTCCAGCGGAAAAATAAAAACGGGTGGGCTATAGCCTTGGGGGAGGTGCTGGCCACTGGCCCGCCGGACTCGAATGGGGTGAGACTTTGCGAGCGGCCTCCAAAATAGGTTTATGGTACAGCCGCGCCTAAAAATAACCGCAAAAGGCCGGGCGCCAAGTTCATCCTTGGGGTGGGCTATAGCCTTGGGGGGAGGGGCTGGCCGAATTCGTCCGCCGGACTCGGAATGGGGTGAGATTTTGCGAGCGGCCTCCGCGTGCCAAAAATAGGCTGCGGGCACAGCCGTGCCCAAAAATAACCCCCCGAAGGTCGGCGCGCCCAACCCACCCAGCGGAAAAATGGCCAAAAAACGGGTGGGCTGTAGCTTTGGGGGGAGGGGCTGGACAACTTCGTCCGCCGGACTCGGAATGGGGCGATACATTGCGAGCGGCCGCCGCGTGCCAAAAATAGGCCGCGGGCACAGCCGGGCCCAAAAACCGCCCGAGGCCGGGCGCCAAGATCGACAAGCGGAAAAATGGCCAACATCGGGCTATAGCCTTGGAGGGGCTGGCCAACCGAAATGGGGCGAGACTTTGCGAGCGCCTCCGCGCCTCTAGCCGCACACAGCCGTGCCAAAAAACCGCCCAAGGCGGGCGCAAGTTCGACAAGCCCAAAAATGGCCAACATCGTCCCTCGAATGGGCGAGACTTCAGCGCCTCTGTTCGTTCGGCGGACCCGAAAAAGTGTCCGGCGGAAAAATGGCCAAAAAACGGGTGGGCTATAGCCTTGGGGGGAGGGGCTGGCAAACTTCGTCCGCCGGACTCGGAATGGGGCGAGACTTTGCGAACGGCCTCTGCTCGCCAAGTTCGTCCGGCGGAAAAATGGAAAAAAAACGGGTGGGCTATAGCCTTGGGGGGAGGGCTGGCCCACTTCGTCCGCCGGTCTCGGAATGGGGCGAGACTTTGCGAGCAGCCTCCGCATGCCAAAAATAGGCCGCGGGCACAGCCGCGCCCAAAAATAACCCCCCGAAGGTCGGCGCACCCAAACCCCCCAGCGGAAAAATGGCAAAAAAACGGGTGGGCTATAGCCTTGGGGGGAGGGGCTGGCCCACTTCGTCCGCCGGACTCGGAATGGGGCGAGACATTGCGAGCGGCCTCCGCGTGCCAAAAATAGGCCGCGGGCACAGCCGGGCCCAAAAATAACGGCCCGAAGGCCGGGGCGCCAAGTTCGTCCAGCGGAAAAATGGCCAAAAAACGGGTGGGCTATAGCCTTGGGGGGAGGGGCTAGCCAACTTCGTCCGCCGGACTCGGAATGGGACGAGACTTTGCGAGCGGCCTCCACGTGCCAAAATTAGACCGCGGGCACAGTTGCACCCAAAAATAAGTGCCCGAAGGCCGGGGCGCCAAGTTCGTCCAGCGGAAAAATGACCAAAAAACGGGTGGGCTATAGCCTTGGGGGGAGGGGCTGGCCAACTTCGTCCGAGGGACTCGGAATGGGGCGAGACTTTGAGAGCGGCCTCCGCGTCCCAAAAATAGGCCGCGGGCAAAGCCGTACCCATAAATAACCCCCCGAAGGCCGGGGCGCCAATTTCGTCTAGCGGAAAAATGTCCAAAAAACTGGTGGGCTATAGCCTTGGGGCGAGGGGCTGGCCAACTTCGTCCGCCGGACTCGGAATGGGGCAAGACTTTGCGAGCCGTGTGCCAAATATAGGCCGCGGTCACAGCCACACCCAAAAATAACCTCCCGAACGTTGGACGCCAAGTTCGTCCAGCGGAAAAATGGCGAAAAAACGGGTGGGCTATAACCTTGGGGGGAGGGGCCGGCCGATTTCGTCCGCCGGACTCGGAATGGGGCAAGACTTTGCGAGCGGCCTCCACGTGCCAAAAAATAGGCCGCGGGTACAGCCGCGGCCAAAAATAACTGCGCGAAGGTCGGCGCGCCCAAACCCCCCAGCGGAAAAATGGCCAAAAAACGGGTGGGCTATAGCCTTGGGGGGAGGGGCTGGCCCACTTCGTCCGCCGGACTCGGAATGGGGCAAGACTTTGCGAGCGGCCTCCGCGTGCCAAAAAATAGGCCGCGGGCACAGCCGCGCCCAAAAATAACTGCCCGAAGGTCGGCGCGCCCAAACCCCCCAGCGGAAAAAAGGCCAAAAAACGGGTGGGCTATAGCCTTGGGGGGAGGGGCTGCCAACTTCGTCCCCGGGACTCGGAAAGGGACGAGACTTTGTGAGCGGTCTCCGCATGCTAAAAATAGGGCCCGGGCACAGCCGCGGCCAAAAATAGCCGCCCGAAGGCCAGGGCGCCAAGTTCTTCCAGCGGAAAAATGGCAAACAAACGGGTGGGCTATACCCTTGGGGGGACGGGCTGGCCCACTTCGTCCGCCGGACTCGGAATGGGGCGAGACTTTGCGAGCGGCCTCCGCGTGCCAAAAATAGGCCGCGGGCACAGTCTCGCCCAAAAATAACGGCCCGAAGGCCGGGGCGCCCAAACCCCCCAGTGGAAAAATGGCCAAGAAACGGGTGGGCTATAGCCTTGGGGGGAGGGGCTGGCCCACTTCGTCCGCCGGACTCGGAATGGGGCGAGACTTTGCGAGCAGCCTCCACGTGCCAAAAATAGGATGTGGGCACAGCCGCGCCCAAAAATAACTGCCAGAAGGCCGGGGCGCCAAGTTCGTCCTGCGGAAAAATGGCCAAAAAACGGGTGGGCTGTAGCCTTGGGGGGAGGGGCTGGCCAACTTTGTCCGAGGGACTCGGAATGGGTCGAGACTTTGCGAGCGGCCTCCGCGTGCAAAAAATAGGCCGCGGGCACAGCCGCGCCCAAAAATAACTGCCCGAAGGTCGGCGCGCCCAAACCCACCAGCGGAAAAATGGCCAAAAAACGGGTGAGCTATAGCCTTGGGGGGAGGGGCTGCCAACTTCGTCCCCCGGACTCGGAATTGAGCGAGACTTTGCGAGCGGCCTCCGCATGCTAAAAATAGGCCCCGGGCACAGCCGTGCCCAAAAATAGCCACCCGAAGGCCGGGGCGCCAAGTTCGTCCAGCGGAAAAATGGCAAACAAACGGGTGGGCTATAGCCTTGGGGGGAGGGGCTGGCCCACTTCGTCCGCCGGACTCGGAATGGGACGAGACTTTACGAGCGGTCTCCGCGTACCAAAAATAGGCAGCGGACACAGCCGCGCACAAAAATAACCTCCCGAAGGCTGGGGCGCCAAGTTCGTCCAGCGGAAAAATGGCCAAAAAACGGGTGGGCTATAGCCTTGGGGGGAGGGGCTGGCCCACTTCGTCCGCCGGACTCGGAATGGGGCGAGACTTTGCGAGCGGCCTCCACGTGCCAAAAATAGGCCGCGGGCACAGCCTCGCCCAAAAATAACGGCCCGAAGGCCGGGGCGCCCAATCCCCACAGTGGAAAAATGGCCAAGAAACGGGTGGGCTATAGCCTTGGGGGGAGGGGCTGGCCAACTTCGTCCGAGGGACTCGGAATGGGGCGAGACTTTGCGAGCGGCCTCCGCGTCCCAAAAATAGGCCGCGGGCAAAGCCGTACCCATAAATAACCCCCCGAAGGCCGGGGCGCCAAGTTCGTCCAGCGGAAAAATGGCCAAAAAACGGGTGGGCTATAGCCTTGGGGGGAGGGGCAGGCCAACTTCGTCCGCCGGACTCGGAATGGGGCAAGACTTTGCGAGCGGCCTCCGCGTGCAAAAAATAGGCCGCGGGCACAGCCGCGCCCAAAAAGAACCCCCCGAAGGTCGGCGCGCCCAAACCCCCCAGCGGAAAAATGGCCAAAAAACGGATGGGCTATAGCCTTGGGGGGAGGGGCTGGCCCACTACGTCCGCCAGACTCGGAATGGGGCGAGACTTTACGAGCGGTCTCCGCGTGCCAAAAATAGGCCGCGGGCGCAGCCGCGCCCAAAAATAACTGCCCGAAGGCCGGGGGGCCAAGTTCGTCCAGCGGAAAAATGGCCAAAAAACGGGTGGGCTATAGCCTTGGGGGGAGGGGCTGGCCAACTTCGTCTGCCGGACTCGAAATGGGTCGAGACATTACGAGCGGCCTCCGCGTGCCAAAAATAGGCCGTGGGCACAGCCGCGCCCAAAAAGAACCCCCCGAAGGTCGGCGCGCCCAAACCCCCCAGCGGAAAAATGGCCAAAAAACGGGTGGGCTATAGCCTTGGGGGGAGGGGTTTGCCCACTACGTCCGCGAGACTCGGAATGGGGAGAGACTTTACGAGCGGCCTCCGCGTGCCAAAAATAGGCCGCGGGCACATCCGCGCCCAAAAATAACCTCCCGAACGTGGGGTACCAAGTTCGTCCAGCGGAAAAATGGCGAAAAAACGGGTGGGCTATAGCCTTGGGGGGAGGGGACGGCCCACTTCGTCCGCCGGACTCGGAATGGGGCAAGACTTTGCGAGCGGCCTCCGCGGGCACAGCCGTGCCCAAAAATAACTGCCCGAAGGTCGGCGCGCCCAAAGCCCCCGGCGGAAAAATGGCCAAAAAACGGGTGGGCTATAGCCTTGGGGGGAGGGGCCGGCCCACTTCGTCCGCCAGACTCGGAATGGGGCGAGACTTTACGAGCGGCCTCCGCGTGCCAAAAATAGGCCGCGGGCACAGCCGCGCCCAAAAATAAGCTCCCGAACGTGGGGCGCCAAGTTCGTCCAGCGGAAAAATGGCGAAAAAACGGGTGGGCTATAGCCTTGGGGGGAGGGGCCGGCCCACTTCGTCCGCCGGACTCGGAATGGGGCAAGACTTTGCGAGCGGCCTCCGCGGGCCAAAAAATAGGCCGCGGGCACAGCCGCGCCCAAAAATAACTGCCCGAAGGTCGGCGAGCCCAAAGCCCCCAGCGGAAAAATGGCCAAAAAACGGGTGGGCTATAGCCTTGGGGGGAGGGGCTGCCAACTTCGTCCCCCGGACTCGGAATGCGGCGAGACTTTGCGAGCGGCCTCCGCATGCTAAAAATAGGCCCCGGACACAGCCGCGCCCAAAAATAGCTCCCCGAAGGCCGGGGCGCCAAGTTCGTCCTGCGGAAAAAAGGCAAACAAACGGGTGGGCTATAGCCTTGGGGGGAGGGGCTGGCCCACTTCGTCCGCCGGACTCGGAATGGGACGAGACTTTACGAGCGGTCTCCGAGAACCAAAAATAGGCCGCGGACACAGCTACGCACAAAAATAACCTCCCGAAGGCTGGGGCGCCAAGTTCGTCCAGCGGAAAAATGGCCAAAAAACGGGTGGGCTATAGCCTTGGGGGGAGGGGCTGGCCCACTTCGTCCGCCGGACTCGGAATGGGGCAAGACTTTACGAGTGGCCTCCGCGTGCCAAGAAATAGGCCGCGGGCACTGCCGGGCCCAAAAATAACTGCCCGAAGGTCGGCGCGCCCAAACCCCCCAGCGGAAAAATGGCCAAAAAACGGGTGGGCTATAGCCTTGGGGGGAGGGGCTGCCAACTTCGTCCCCGGACTTCGGAATGGGGGAGACTTTATGGCGGCTTCCGCGTGCTAAAAATAGGCCGCGGGCACAGCCACACCCAAAAATAACCCCCCGAACGTCGGCGCAACCAAACGCCCCAGCGGAATAATGGCCAAAAAACGGGAGGGCTATAGCCTTGGGGGGAGGGGCTGGCCAACTTCGTCCGCCGGACTTGGAATGGGGCGAGACTTTGCGAGCGGCCTCCGCGTGCCAAAAATAGGCCGCGGGCACAGCTGCACCCAAAAATAAGTGCCCGAAGGCCGGGGCGCCAAGTTCGTCCAGCGGAAAAATGGCCAAAAAACGGGTGGGCTATAGCCTTGGGGGGAGGGGCTGGCCAACTTCGTCCGAGGGACTCGGAATGGGGCGAGACTTTGCGAGCGGCCTCCGCATCCCAAAAATAGGCCACGGGCATAGCCGCACCCATAAATAACCGCCCGAAGGCCGGGGCGCCAAGTTCGTCCAGCGGAAAAATGGCCAAAAAACGGGTGGGCTATAGCCTTGGGGGGAGGGGCTGCCAACTTCGTCCCCTGGACTCGGAATGGGGCGAGACTTTGTGAGCAGCCTTCGCATGCTAAAAATAGGCCCCGGGCACAGCCGCGCCCAAAAATAGCAGCCCGAAGGCCGGGGCGCCAAGTTCGTCCAGCGGAAAAATGGCAAACAAACGGGTGGGCTATAGCCTTGGGGGGAGGGGCTGGCCCACTTCGTCCGCCGGACTCGGAATGGGGAGAGACTTTGCGAGCGGCCTCTATGTGCCAAAAATAGGCCGCGGGCATAGCTACACCCAAAAATAACTGCCCGAAGGCCGGGGCGCAAAGTTCGTCCAAGGGAAAATGGCCAAAACACGGGTGGGCTATAGCCTTGGGGGGAGGGGCTGGCCCACTTCGTCCGCCGGACTCGGAATGGGGTGAGACATTACGAGCGGCCTCCGCGTACCAAAAATAGGCCGCGGGCACAGCCGCGACCAAAAATAACCACCCGAAGGCTGGGGCGCCAAGTTCGTCCAGCGGAAAAATGGCCAAAAAACGGGTGGGCTATAGCCTTGGGGGGAGGGGCTGGCCCACTTCATCCGCCGGACTCAGAATGGGGCAAGACTTTACGAGCAGCCTCCGCGTGCCAAAAATAGGCCAGGGGCACAGCCGCGCCCAAAAATAACTGCCCGAAGGTCGGTGCGCCCAAACCCCCCAGCGGAAAAATGGCCAAAAAACGGGTGGGCTATAGCCTTGGGGGGAGGGGCTGGCCAACTTCGTCCGCCGGACTTGAAATGGGGCGAGACTTTGCGAACGGCCTCCGCATGCCAAAAATAGAGCGCGGGCACAGCCGCGCCCAAAAATAACTGCCCGAAGGCCGGGGCGCCAAGTTCGTCCAGCGGAAAAATGGCCAAAAAACGCGTGGGCTAAAGCCTTGGGGGGAGGGGCTGGCCTACTTCGTCCGCCGGACTCGGAATGGGGCGAGACTTTGCGAACGGCCTCCGCGTGCCAAAAATAGGCCGCGGGCACAGCCGCACCTAGAAATGCTGGCCCGAAGGCAGGCGCCAAAACCCCAGCGGAAAAATGGCCAAGAAACGGGTGGGCTATAGGCTTGGGGGGAGGGGCTGGCCAACTTCGTCCACCGGACTCGGAATGGGACGAGACTTTGCAAGCGGCCTCCGCGTGCCAAAAATAGGCCGTAGGCACAGCCGTGCCCAAAAATAACCGTCCGAAGGCCGGGGCACCAAGTTCGTCCAGCGGAAAAATGGCCAAAAAACGGGTGGGCTATAGCCTTGGGGGAAGGGGCTGGCCAACTTCGTCCGCCGGACTCGGAATGGGGCGAGACTTTGCGAGCGGCCTCCGCGTGCCAAAAATAGGCCACGTGCACAGCCGCACCCAAAAATAACCCCCCGAAGGTCATTGTACCCAAACCCCCCAGCGGAAAAATGGCCAAACAACGGGTGGGCTATAGCCTTGGGGGGAGGGGCTGGCCAACGTCGTCCGCCGGACTCGGAATGGGGCGAGACTTTGCGAGCGGCCTCCGCGTGCCAAAAATAGGCTGCGGGAACAGCCGGGCCCAAAAATAACCGCCCGACGATCGCCGAGCCCAAACCCCCCAGCGGAAAAATGGCCAAAAAACAGGTGGGCTATAGCCTTGGGGGGAGGGGCTGGCCAACTTCGTCCTCCGGACTCGGAATGGGGCTAGAATTTGCGAGCGGCCTCCTCGCACCAAAAAAAGGCCGCGGACAAAGCCGCGCCCAAAAATAAATGCCTGAAGGCCGGGGCCCCAAGTTCGTCCAGCGGAAAAATGGCGAAAAAACGGGTGGGCTATAGCCTTGGGAGGAGGGGCTGGCCCACTTCGTCCGCCGGACTCGGAATGGGGCAAGACTTTACGAGCGGCTTCCGCGTGCCAAAACTAGGCCGCGGGCACAGCCGCGCCCAAAAATAACGGCCCGAAGGCCGCGGCGCCAAGTTTGTCCAGCGGAAAAATGGCCAAAAAACGGGTGGGCTATAGCCTTGGGGGGAGGGGCTGGCCAACTTCGTCCGCCGGACTCGGAATGGGGCGAGACTTTGCGAGCGGCCTCCGCGGGCACAGCCGCACCCAAAAATAACCGCCCGAAGGCCGGGGCGCCAAGTTCGTCCAGCGGAAAAATGGCCAAAAAACGGGTGGGCTATAGCCTTGGGGGGAGGGGCTGGCCAACTGCGTCCACCGGACTCGGAATGGGACGAGACTTTGCGAGCGGCCTCCGCGTGCCAAAAATAGGCCGTGGGCACAGCCGCGCCCAAAAATAACCGCCCGAAGGCCGGGGCGCCAAGTTCGTCCAGCGGAAAAATGGCCAAAAAACGGGTGGGCTATAGCCTTGGGGGGAGGGGCTGGCCAACTTCGTCCGCCGGACTCGGAAAGGGGCGAGACTTTACGAGCGGCCTCCGCGTGCCAAAATTAGGAGGCGGACACAGCCGCACCCAAAAATAACCGCTCGAAAGCCGGGGCGCCAAGTTCGTCCAGTGGAAAAATGGCCAAAAAACGGGTGGGCTATAGCCTTGGGGGGAGGGGCTGGCCAACTTCGTCCGCAGGACTCGGAATGGGGCGAGACTTTGCGAACGGCCTCCGCGTGCCAAAAATAGGCCGCGGGCACAGTTGCGCCCAAAAATAACCGCCCGAAGGTCGGCGCGCCCAAACCCCCCAGCGGAAAAATGGCCAAAAAACGGGTGGGCTATAGCCTTGTGGGGAGGCGCTGGCCAACTTCATCCGCCGGACTCGGAATGGGGCGAGACTTTGCGAGCGGCCTCCGCGTACCAAAAATAGGCCACGGGCACAGCCGAGTCCAAAAATAACCGCACGAAGGTCGGCCCGCCCAAACCCCCTAGCGGAAAAATGGCCAAAAAAAACGGGTGGGCTATAGCCTTGGGGGGAGGGGCTGGCCTACTTCGTCCGCCGGACTCGGAATGGGGCCAGACTTTGCGTGCGGTCTCCGTGTGCTAAAAATATGCCGCGGGCACAGCCGCGCCCAAAAATAACCGCCCGAAGGTCGACGCGTCCAAACCCCCCAGCGGAAAAATGGCCAAAAAACGGGTTTGCTATAGCCTTGGGGGGTGGGGCTGGCCAACTTCGTCCGCCGGACTCGGAATGGCGCGAGACTTTGCGAGGCGCTTCCCTCTGCGAAAAATAGGCCGCGGGCACAGCCGCGCCCAAAAATACCCGCCCGAAGGCCGGGCGCCAAGTTCGTCCAGCGGAAAAAGGCCACAAAAACGGGTGGGCTATAGCCTTGGGGGGTGGGGCTGGCCAACTTCGTCCACCGGACTCGGAATGGCACGAGACTTTGCGAGGCGCCTCCGTGTGCCAAAAATAGGCCGCGGGCACAGCCGCGCCCGAAAATACCCGCCCGAAGGCCGGGCCGCCATGTTCGTCCAGCGGAAAAAGGCCACAAAAACGGGTGGGCTATGGCCTTGGGGGGTGGGGCTGTCACACTTCGTCCGCCGGACTCGGAATGGCGCGAGTCTTTGCGACGCACCTCCGTGTGACAAAAATAGGCCGCGGGCACAGCCGCGCCCGAAAATACCCCCACGAAGGCCGGGGCGCCAAGTTCGTCCAGTGGAAAAAGGCCACAAAAACGGGTGGGCTATAGCCTTGGGGGGTGGGGCTGTCACACTTCCTGCGCCGGACTCGGAATGGCGCGAGACTTTACGAGGTGCCTCCGTGTGCCAAAAATAGGCCGCGGGCACAGCCGCGCCCGAAAATACCTGCCCGAAGGCCGGGCCGCCATGTTCGTCCAGCGGAAAAAGGCCACAAAAACGGGTGGGCTATGGCCTTGGGGGGTGGGGCTGTCACACTTCGTCCGCCGGACTCGGAATGGCGCGAGTCTTTGCGACGCGCCTCCGTGTGCCAAAAATAGGCCGCGGGCACAGCCGCGCCCGAAAATAACCGCCCGAAGGCCGCGGCCCCAAGTTCGTCCAGCGGAAAAAGGCCACAAAAACGGGTGGGCTATAGCCTTGGGGGGAGGGGCTGGCCGACTTTGTCCGCCGGACTCAGAATGGGCCGAGACTTTGGGAGCGGCCTCCGCGTGCCAAAAATAGGCTACGGGCACAGCCGCGCCAAAAAATAACTGACCGAAGGCCGCGGCGCCAAGTTCGTCCAGCGGAAAAAGGCCACAAAAACGGGCGGGCTATAGCCTTGGGGGGTAGGGCTGGCCAACTTCGTCCGCCGGACTCGGAATGCCTCGAGACTTTGCGAGGGGCCTTCATGTGCCAAAAATAGGCCGCGGCCAAAGCCACACCCAAAAATAACCGTCCAAAGGCCGGGGCGCCAAGTTCGTCCAGTGGAAAAAGGCCACAAAAACGCGTTGGCTATAGCCTTGGGGGGTGGGGCTGGCCAAATTCGTCCGCGGACTCGGAATGCCGCGAGCCTTTTCGAGGGGCCTCCGGGTGCCAAAAATAGGTCACGGGCAAAGCCGCGCCCAAAAATAACCGGTCGAAGGCCGCGGCGCCAAGATTCGTCCAGCGGAAAAAAAGGCCACAAAAAATGCAGGCGGGCTATGGCCTTGGGGCCAACTTCATCCGCGGACTCGGAATGGGTCGAGACTTTGCGAGCGGCCTCCGCGTGCAAAAATAGGCCACGGGCACAGCCGCACCCAAAAATAACCCCGAAGGTCGTTGGGCCCAAACCCCCAGCGGAAAAATGGCCAAAAAAAACGGGTGGGCTATAGCCTTGGGGGAAGCGGCTGGCCAACCGTATGCCGGACTCGGAATGGGGTGAGACTTTGCGAACGGCCTCCAGCGTGCTAAAAATAGGCCAAGGTCACAGCCGCGCGCCAAAAAAATCGCCCGAAGATTAGGCGCGCCCAAACCCCAGCGGAAAAATGGCCAAAAGCGGGTGGGCTATAACCTTGGGGAGGGGCTGGCCAACGTCCGTCCGCCGGACTCGGAATGGGGAGAGACTTTGCGAACGGCCTCCGCGTGCTAAAATTAGGCCCGCGGGCACAGCCGCGCCCAAAAATAACTGCCCGAAGGCCGGGGCGGCAAGTTCGTCCAGCGGAAAAATGGCCAAAAACTGGGTGGGCTATATCCTTGGGGGAGGGGCTGGCCAACTTCATCCGCCGGACTCGGAATGCCGCCGGACTCGGAATGGGCGAGACTTTGCGAGCGGCCTCCGCGATGCCAAAACTAGGACGCGGCACAGCAGCGCCCAAAAATAGCTGCCCGAAGGTCGGGCGCGCCAAACCCCAGCGGTAATATGGAAAATAAACGGGTGGGCTATAGCCTTGGGGGGAGGGGCAGGCCCACTTCGTCCGCCGGACTCGGAATGGGGTGAGACTTTGCGAACGGCCTCCGCGTGCTAAAATTAGGCCACGGGCACAGCCGCGCCCAAAAATAACTGCCCGAAGGCCGGGGCGCCAAGTTCGTCCAGCGGAAAAATGGCCAAAAAACGGGTGGGCTATGTCCTTGGGGGGAGGGGCTGGCCAACTTCGTCCGCCGGACTCGGAATGGGGCGAGACTTTGCGAGCGGCCTCCGCGTGCCAAAACTAGGACGCGGGCACAGCAGCGCCCAAAAATAGCTGCCCGAAGGACGGAGCGCCAACAACCACCAGCGGAAAAATGGACAAAAAACGGGTGGCGATTGCCTTGGGGGGAGGGGGTGGCCAACCGTCCGCCGGACTCGGAATGGGGCGAGACTTTGCGGCGGCTTCGCGTGCCAAAACTAGGGCGCGGGCACAGCAGCGCCCAAAAATAGCTGCCCGAAGGTCGGCGCGCCCAAACCCCCAGCGGAAATATGGAAAAAAAACGGGTGGGCTATAGCCTTGGGGAGGGGCAGGCCAACTTCGTCCGCCGGACTCGGAATGGGGTGAGACTTTGCGAACGGCCTCCGTGTGCCAAAAATAGGCCGCGGGCACAGCCGCGACCAAAAATAACGGCCCGAAGGCCGGAGCGCCAAGTTCGTCCAGCGGAAAAATGGCCAAAAAACGGGTGGGCTATAGCCTTGGGGGGAGGGGCTGGCCAACTTCGTCCGCCGGACTCGGAATGGGGCGAGACTTTGCGTGCGGCCTCCACGTCCCAAAAATAGGCCATGGGCACAGCCGCGCCCAAAAATAACCGCCCGAAGGCCGGGGCGCCAAGTTCGCCCTGCGGAAAAATGGCCAAAAAACGGGTGGGCTATAGCCTTGGGGGGAGGGGCTGGCCAACTTCGTTTGCCGGACTCGGAATGGGGCTAGACTTTGCGAGCGGCCTCTGCGTGCCAAAAATAGATCGCGGGCGCAGCCGCGCCCAAAAATAACCGCCCGAAGGCCGGGTCGCCAAGTTTGTCCAGCGGAAAAATGGCCAAAAAACGGGTGGGCTATAGCGTTGGGGAGGGCTGGCCAACCGTCCGCCGGACTCGTAATGGGGCGAGACTTTTCGAGCTGCCTCCGCGTGCCAAAAATAGGCCGCGGGCACAACCGCACACAAAAATAACTGCCCGAAGGCCGGGCGCCAAGTTCGTCCAACGGAAAATGGCCAAAAAAGCGGGGGGCGAAAGCCTTGGGGGGGGGCGGGTCCACTTCGTCTGCCGGACTCGGAATGGGGTGAGACTTTGCGGCGGCCTCCAGCGTGCCAAAAATAGGCCGCGGGCACAGCCGCGCCAAAAATAACCGCCCGAGGCCGGGCGCCAAGTTCGTCCAATGGAAAAATGGCCAAAAAACGGGTGGGCTATAGCCTTGGGGGGAGGGGCTGGCCAACTTCGTCCACCGGACTCGGAACTTGGCGAGACTTTGCGAGCGGCCTCCACGTGCCAAAAATAGGCTGCGGGCACAGCCGCACTAAAAAATTACTTCCCGAAGGCCGGGGCGCCATGTTCGTCCAGCGGAAAAATGGCCAAAAAACGGGTGGGCTATAGCCTTGGGGGGAGGGGCTAGCCAACTTCGTCCGCCGGACTCGGAATGGGGCGAGACTTTGCGAACGGCCTCTGCGTGCCAAAAATAGGCCGCGGGCACAGCCGCGCCCAAACATAACTGCCCGAAGGCCGGAGTGCCAAGTTCGTCCAGCGGAAAAATAGCCAGAAAACGGGAGGGCTATAGCCTTGGGGGGAGGGGCTGGCCAACATCGTCCGCTGGACTCGGAATGGGGCAAGACTTTGCGAGCGGTCTCTGCGTGCTAAAAATAGGCCGCGGGCACAGCCGCGCCCGAAAATAACCACCGAAGGCCGGGGCGCCATGTTCGTCCAGCGGAAAAATGACCAAAAAACGGGTGGGCTATAGCCTTGGGGGGAGGGGCTGGCCAACTTCGTCCGCCGGACTCGGAATGGGACGAGACTTTGCGAACGGCCTCCGCGTGTGAAAAATAGGCCGCGGGCACAGCCGCTCCCAAAAATAACCGCCCGAAGGCCGGGGCGCCAAGTTCGTCCAGCGAAAAAATGACCAAAAAACGGGTGGGCTGTAGCCTTGGGGGGAGGGGCTGGCCAACTTCGTCCTCCGGACTCGGAAAGGGGCGAGACTTTGCGAGCGGACTCCGCGTGCCAAAAATAGGCCACGGGCACAGCCGCGTCCAAAAATAACCGCCCGACTGTCGGCGCACCCAAACCCGCCAGCGGAAAAATGGCCAAAAAACGGGTGGGCTATAGCCTTGGGAGGAGGGGCTGGCCAACATCGTCCGCCGGACTCGGAATGGGGCGAGACTTTGCGAGCGGCCTCTTTGTGCTAAAAATAGGCCGCGGGCACAGCCGCGCCCAAATATAACCGCCCGAAGGCCGGGACGCCAAGTTCGTCCAGTGGAAAAATGGCCAAAAAACGGGTGGGCTATAGCCTTGGGGTGAGGGGCTGGCCAACATCGTCCGCCGGACTCGGAATGGGGCGAGACTTTGCGAGCGGCCTATTCGTACCAAAAATAGGCCGCGGGCACAGCCGCGCCCAAATATAACCGCCCGAAGGCCGGGACGCCAAGTTCGTCCAGTGGAAAAATGGCCAAAAAACGGGTGGGCTATAGCCTTGGGGTGAGGGGCTGGCCAACTTCGTCCGCCGGACTCGGAATGGGGCGAGACTTTGCGAGCAGCCTCCGCGTGCTAGAAATAGGCTAGGACACAGCCGCGCCCAAAAATAACCGCCCGAAGGCCGGGGCGCCAAGTTCGTCCAGCTGAAAAATGGCCAAAAAACGGGTGGGCTATAGCCTTGGGGGGAAGGGCTGGCCAACTTCGTTCGCCGGACTCGGAATGGCGCGAGACTTTGCGAGCGGCCTCCAGCGTGCCAAAAATAGGCCACAGGCGCAGCCGCGTCAAAATTAACCGCCCAAAGGTCGGGCGCGTCCAAACCCCCAGCGGAAAAATGGCCAATAAACGGGTGGGCCATAGCCTTGGGGGAGGGGCTGGCCAACTTCGTCCGCTGGACTCGGAATGGGCGAGACTTTGCGACTGGCCTCCGCGTGCAAAAATAGGCCGCGGAACAGCCTCGCCAAAAAATAACCGCCCGAAGGCCGGGGCGCCAAGTTCGTCCAGCGGAAAAATGGCCAAAAACGGGTGGGCTATAGCCTTGGGGGAGGGGCTGGCCAACTTCGTCCGCGGACTCGGAATGGGTTGAGACTTTGCGAGCGGTCTCCAGCGTGCCAAAAATAGGCCACGGACACAGCCGCGCCCAAAATAACCATCCAAAGGTCCGCGCGCCCAAACCCCGGCGAAAAAACGGGTCGGCTATAGCCTTGGGGGGAGGGGCTGGCCAACTTCGTCCGCCGGACTCGGAATGGGGCGAGACTTTGCGAGCGGCCTCCACGTGCAAAAAATAGGCCGCGGGCATGGCCGCACCCAAAAATAACCACCCGATGGCCGGGGCGCCAAGTTCGTCCAGCGGAAAAATGGCTAAAAAACGGGTGTGCTATAGCCTTGGGGGGAGGGGCTGGCCAACTTCGTCCGCCGGACTCGGAATGGGGCAAGACTTTGCGAGCGGCCTCCGCGTGCCAAAAATAGGCCGCGGGCGCAGCCGCGTCCAAAATTAACCGCCCAAAGGTCGGCGCGTCCAAACCCCCCAGCGGAAAAATGGCCAATAAACGGGTGGGCCATAGCCTTCGGGGGAGGGGCTGGCCAACTTCGTCCGCCGGACTCGGAATGGGGCGAGACTTTGCGACTGGCCTCCGCGTGGCAAAAATAGGCCGCGGGAACAGCCGCGCCCAAAAATAACCGCCCGAAGGCCGGGGCGCCAAGTTCGTCCAGCGGAAAAATGGCCAAAAAACGGGTGGGCTATAGCCTTGGGGGGAGGGGCTGGCCAACTTCGTCCGCCGGACTCGGAATGGGTTGAGACTGTGCGAGCGGTCTCCGCGTGCCAAAAATAGGCCACGGACACAGCCGCACCCAAAAATAACCAACCAAAGGACGGCGCGCCCAAACCCCAAGCGGAAAAATGGCCAAAAAAAAATAGGTGGGCTATAGCCTTGGGGGGAGGGGCTGGCCCACTTCGTCCGCCGGTCTCGGAATGGGACGAGGCTTTGCGAGCGGCCTCCGCGTGTCAAAAATAGGCCGCGGGCATAGCCGCGCCAAATAATTACCGCCCGAAGGCCGGGGCGTCAAGTTCGTCCAGCGGAAAAATCGCCAAAAAACGGGTGGGCTATAGCCTTGGGGAGGGGCTGGCCTATTTCGTCCGCCGGACTCGGAATAGGCGAGACTTTGCGAGCCTCCGCGTGCCAAAAATAGGCAGCGGGCACAGCTGCGATAAAAATAACCGCCCGAAGGCCGGGCGCCAAGTTCGTCCAGCGGAAAAATGGCCAAAAAACGTGTGGGCTAGAGCCGTGGGGGGAGGGGCTGGCCAGCTTCGTCCGCCGGCTTATGAATGAGGCGACACGTTGTGAGCGGCCTCCGCGTGCCAAAAATAGGCCACGGGCACAGCCGCGTCCAAAAATAACCGCCCGAAGGCCGGGGCGCCAAGTTCGTCCAGCGGAAAAATGGCCAAAAAACGGTTGGGCTATAGCCTTGGGGGGAGGGGCTGGCCAACTTCGTCCGCCGGACTCAGAATGGGGAGAGACTTTGCGAGCGGTCTCCGCATGCCAAAAATAGGCCGTGGGCACAGCCGCACCCTAAAATAACCGCCCGAAGGCCGTGGCGCCAAGTTCGTCCAGCGGAAAAATGGCCAAAAAACGGGTGGGCTATAGCCTTGGGGGGAGGGGCTGGCCAACTTCATCCGCCGGACTTGGAATGGGGCGAGACTTTGGGAGCGGACTCCGTGTACCAA
>JAUJEF010000341.1:0-27397 GCA_030444885.1 Citrus sp. QX-2021 | reverse complement strand
TTGTGGTCATTTTCCGCTAGACGAATTTGGCGCCCCGGCCTTCGGGCGGGTATTTTCGGGCGCGGCTGTGACCGCGGCCTATTTTGGCACACGGAGGCGCGTCACAAAGTATCGCGCCATTCCGAGTCCGGCGGACGAAGTTGGCCAGCCCCAGCCCCCAAGGCTATAGCCCACCCGTTTTTGTGGCCATTTTCCGTTGGACGAACTTGGCGCCCCGGCCTTCGTGCGGGTATTTTCGGGCGCGGCTGTGCCCGCGGCCTATTTTTGGCACACGGAGGCGCGTCGCAAAGACTCGCGCCATTCCGAGTCCGGCGGACGAAGTGTGACAGCCCCACCCCCCAAGGCCATAGCCCACCCGTTTTTGTGGCCTTTTTCCGCTGGACGAACATGGCGGCCCGGCCTTCGGGCAGGTATTTTCGGGCGCGGCTGTGCCCGCGGCCTATTTTTGGCACACGGAGGCACCTCGTAAAGTCTCGCGCCATTCCGAGTCCGGCGCAGGAAGTGTGACAGCCCCACCCCCCAAGGCTATAGCCCACCCGTTTTTGTGGCCTTTTTCCACTGGACGAACTTGGCGCCCCGGCCTTCGTGGGGGTATTTTCGGGCGCGGCTGTGCCCGCGGCCTATTTTTGTCACACGGAGGTGCGTCGCAAAGACTCGCGCCATTCCGAGTCCGGCGGACGAAGTGTGACAGCCCCACCCCCCAAGGCCATAGCCCACCCGTTTTTGTGGCCTTTTTCCGCTGGACGAACATGGCGGCCCGGCCTTCGGGCGGGTATTTTCGGGCGCGGCTGTGCCCGCGGCCTATTTTTGGCACACGGAGGCGCCTCGCAAAGTCTCGTGCCATTCCGAGTCCGGCGGACGAAGTTGGCCAGCCCCACCCCCCAAGGCTATAGCCCACCCGTTTTTGTGGCCTTTTTCCGCTGGACGAACTTGGCGCCCGGCCTTCGGGCGGGTATTTTTGGGCGCGGCTGTGCCCGCGGCCTATTTTTCGCAGAGGGAAGCGCCTCGCAAAGTCTCGCGCCATTCCGAGTCCGGCGGACGAAGTTGGCCAGCCCCACCCCCCAAGGCTATAGCAAACCCGTTTTTTGGCCATTTTTCCGCTGGGGGGTTTGGACGCGTCGACCTTCGGGCGGTTATTTTTGGGCGCGGCTGTGCCCGCGGCATATTTTTAGCACACGGAGACCGCACGCAAAGTCTGGCCCCATTCCGAGTCCGGCGGACGAAGTAGGCCAGCCCCTCCCCCCAAGGCTATAGCCCACCCGTTTTTTTTGGCCATTTTTCCGCTAGGGGGTTTGGGCGGGCCGACCTTCGTGCGGTTATTTTTGGACGCGGCTGTGCCCGTGGCCTATTTTTGGTACGCGGAGGCCGCTCGCAAAGTCTCGCCCCATTCCGAGTCCGGCGGATGAAGTTGGCCAGCGCCTCCCCACAAGGCTATAGCCCACCCGTTTTTTGGCCATTTTTCCGCTGGGGGGTTTGGGCGCGCCGACCTTCGGGCGGTTATTTTTGGGCGCAACTGTGCCCGCGGCCTATTTTACAGCACGCGGAGGCCGTTCGCAAAGTCTCGCCCCATTCCGAGGCCAGGGGACGAGGTGGGCCAGCCCTCCCCCAAGGCTATAGCCCACCCGTTTTTGGCCATTTTTCCACTGGACGAACTTGGCG
Source organism: Citrus sp. QX-2021 (assembly GCA_030444885.1). Classification (NCBI taxonomy): domain Eukaryota; kingdom Viridiplantae; phylum Streptophyta; class Magnoliopsida; order Sapindales; family Rutaceae; genus Citrus; species Citrus sp. QX-2021. The sequence goes on along the minus strand of JAUJEF010000341.1, from coordinate 25,738 downwards.
CCCCGGCTTTCGAGCGGTTATTTTTGGGTGCGGCTGTGTCCGCCTCCTAATTTTGGCACGCGGAGGCCGCTCGTAAAGTCTCGCCCCTTTCCGAGTCCGGCGGACGAAGTTGGCCAGCCCCTCACCCCAAGGCTATAGCCCACCCGTTTTTTGGCCATTTTTCCGCTGGACGAACTTGGCGCCCCGGCCTTCGGGCGGTTATTTTTGGGCGCGGCTGTGCCCACGGCCTATTTTTGGCACGCGGAGGCCGCTCGCAAAGTCTCGTCCCATTCCGAGTCCGGTGGACGCAGTTGGCCAGCCCCTCCCCCCAAGGCTATAGCCCACCCGTTTTTTGGCCATTTTGCCGCTGGACGAACTTGGCGCCCCGGCCTTCGGGCGGTTATTTTTGGGTGCGGCTGTGCCCGCGGAGGCCGCTCGCAAAGTCTCGCCCCATTCCGAGTCCGGCGGACGAAGTTGGCCAGCCCCTCCCCCCAAGGCTATAGCCCACCCGTTTTTTGGCCATTTTTCCGCTGGACAAACTTGGCGCCCCGGCCTTCGGGCGGGTATTTATGGGTGCGGCTATGCCCGTGGCCTATTTTTGGGATGCGGAGGCCGCTCGCAAAGTCTCGCCCCATTCCGAGTCCCTCGGACGAAGTTGGCCAGCCCCTCCCCCCAAGGCTATAGCCCACCCGTTTTTTGGCCATTTTTCCGCTGGACGAACTTGGCGCCCCGGCCTTCGGGCACTTATTTTTGGGTGCAGCTGTGCCCGCGGCCTATTTTTGGCACGTGGAGGCCGCTCGCAAAGTCTCGCCCCATTCCAAGTCCGGCGGACGAAGTTGGCCAGCCCCTCCCCCCAAGGCTATAGCCCACCCGTTTTTTGGCCATTTTTCCGCTGGACGAACTTGGCGCCCCGGCCTTCGGGCACTTATTTTTGGGTGCAGCTGTGCCCGCGGCCTAGTTTTGGCACGCGGAAGCCGCTCGTAAAGTCTTGCCCCATTCCGAGTCCGGCGGACGAAGTGGGCCAGCCCCTCCTCCCAAGGCTATAGCCCACCCGTTTTTTCGCCATTTTTCCGCTGGACGAACTTGGGGCCCCGGCCTTCAGGCATTTATTTTTGGGCGCGGCTTTGTCCGCGGCCTTTTTTTGGTGTGAGGAGGCCGCTCGCAAATTCTAGCCCCATTCCGAGTCCGGAGGACGAAGTTGGCCAGCCCCTCCCCCCAAGGCTATAGCCCACCTGTTTTTTGGCCATTTTTCCGCTGGGGGGTTTGGGCTCGGCGATCGTCGGGCGGTTATTTTTGGGCCCGGCTGTTCCCGCAGCCTATTTTTGCACGCGGAGGCCGGCGCAAAGTCTCGCCCCATTCCGAGTCCGGCGGACGACGTTGGCCAGCCCCTCCCCCCAAGGCTATAGCCCACCCGTTGTTTGGCCATTTTTCCGCTGGGGGGTTTGGGTACAACGACCTTCGGGGGGTTATTTTTGGGTGCGGCTGTGCACGTGGCCTATTTTTGGCACGCGGAGGCCGCTCGCAAAGTCTCGCCCCATTCCGAGTCCGGCGGACGAAGTTGGCCAGCCCCTTCCCCCAAGGCTATAGCCCACCCGTTTTTTGGCCATTTTTCCGCTGGACGAACTTGGTGCCCCGGCCTTCGGACGGTTATTTTTGGGCACGGCTGTGCCTACGGCCTATTTTTGGCACGCGGAGGCCGCTTGCAAAGTCTCGTCCCATTCCGAGTCCGGTGGACGAAGTTGGCCAGCCCCTCCCCCCAAGCCTATAGCCCACCCGTTTCTTGGCCATTTTTCCGCTGGGGGGTTTGGGCGCCCCGGCCTTCGGGCCGTTACTTCTAGGTGCGGCTGTGCCCGCGGCCTATTTTTGGCACGCGGAGGCCGTTCGCAAAGTCTCGCCCCATTCCGAGTCCGGCGGACGAAGTAGGCCAGCCCCTCCCCCCAAGGCTTTAGCCCACGCGTTTTTTGGCCATTTTTCCGCTGGACGAACTTGGCGCCCCGGCCTTCGGGCAGTTATTTTTGGGCGCGGCTGTGCCCGCGCTCTATTTTTGGCATGCGGAGGCCGTTCGCAAAGTCTCGCCCCATTTCAAGTCCGGCGGACGAAGTTGGCCAGCCCCTCCCCCCAAGGCTATAGCCCACCCGTTTTTTGGCCATTTTTCCGCTGGGGGGTTTGGGCGCACCGACCTTCGGGCAGTTATTTTTGGGCGCGGCTGTGCCCCTGGCCTATTTTTGGCACGCGGAGGCTGCTCGTAAAGTCTTGCCCCATTCTGAGTCCGGCGGATGAAGTGGGCCAGCCCCTCCCCCCAAGGCTATAGCCCACCCGTTTTTTGGCCATTTTTCCGCTGGACGAACTTGGCGCCCCAGCCTTCGGGTGGTTATTTTTGGTCGCGGCTGTGCCCGCGGCCTATTTTTGGTACGCGGAGGCCGCTCGTAATGTCTCACCCCATTCCGAGTCCGGCGGACGAAGTGGGCCAGCCCCTCCCCCCAAGGCTATAGCCCACCCGTGTTTTGGCCATTTTCCCTTGGACGAACTTTGCGCCCCGGCCTTCGGGCTGTTATTTTTGGGTGCAGCTATGCCCGCGGCCTATTTTTGGCACATAGAGGCCGCTCGCAAAGTCTCTCCCCATTCCGAGTCCGGCGGACGAAGTGGGCCAGCCCCTCCCCCCAAGGCTATAGCCCACCCGTTTGTTTGCCATTTTTCCGCTGGACGAACTTGGCGCCCCGGCCTTCGGGCTGCTATTTTTGGGCGCGGCTGTGCCCGGGGCCTATTTTTAGCATGCGAAGGCTGCTCACAAAGTCTCGCCCCATTCCGAGTCCAGGGGACGAAGTTGGCAGCCCCTCCCCCCAAGGCTATAGCCCACCCGTTTTTTGGCCATTTTTCCGCTGGACGAACTTGGCGCCCCGGCCTTCGGGCGGTTATTTATGGGTGCGGCTATGCCCGTGGCCTATTTTTGGGATGCGGAGGCCGCTCGCAAAGTCTCGCCCCATTCCGAGTCCCTCGGACGAAGTTGGCCAGCCCCTCCCCCCAAGGCTATAGCCCACCCGTTTTTTGGCCATTTTTCCGCTGGACGAACTTGGCGCCCCGGCCTTCGGGCACTTATTTTTGGGTGCAGCTGTGCCCGCGGCCTATTTTTGGCACGTGGAGGCCGCTCGCAAAGTCTCGCCCCATTCCAAGTCCGGCGGACGAAGTTGGCCAGCCCCTCCCCCCAAGGCTATAGCCCTCCCGTTTTTTGGCCATTATTCCGCTGGGGCGTTTGGTTGCGCCGACGTTCGGGGGGTTATTTTTGGGTGTGGCTGTGCCCGCGGCCTATTTTTAGCACGCGGAAGCCGCTCGCAAAGTCTCCCCCCATTCCGAGTCCGGGGGACGAAGTTGGCAGCCCCTCCCCCCAAGGCTATAGCCCACCCGTTTTTTGGCCATTTTTCCGCTGGGGGGTTTGGGCGCGCCGACCTTCGGGCAGTTATTTTTGGGCCCGGCTGTGCCCGCGGCCTATTTTTGGGACGCGGAGGCCGCTCGCAAAGTCTCGCCCCATTCCGAGTCCCTCGGACGAAGTTGGCCAGCCCCTCCCCCCAAGGCTATAGCCCACCCGTTTTTTGGTCATTTTTCCGCTGGACGAACTTGGCGCCCCAGCCTTCGGGAGGTTATTTTTGTGCGTAGCTGTGTCCGCGGCCTATTTTTGGTTCTCGGAGACCGCTCGTAAAGTCTCGTCCCATTCCGAGTCCGGCGGACGAAGTGGGCCAGCCCCTCCCCCCAAGGCTATAGCCCACCCGTTTGTTTGCCTTTTTTCCGCAGGACGAACTTGGCGCCCCGGCCTTCGGGGAGCTATTTTTGGGCGCGGCTGTGTCCGGGGCCTATTTTTAGCATGCGGAGGCCGCTCGCAAAGTCTCGCCGCATTCCGAGTCCGGGGGACGAAGTTGGCAGCCCCTCCCCCCAAGGCTATAGCCCACCCGTTTTTTGGCCATTTTTCCGCTGGGGGCTTTGGGCTCGCCGACCTTCGGGCAGTTATTTTTGGGCGCGGCTGTGCCCGCGGCCTATTTTTTGGCCCGCGGAGGCCGCTCGCAAAGTCTTGCCCCATTCCGAGTCCGGCGGACGAAGTGGGCCGGCCCCTCCCCCCAAGGCTATAGCCCACCCGTTTTTTCGCCATTTTTCCGCTGGACGAACTTGGCGCCCCACGTTCGGGAGCTTATTTTTGGGCGCGGCTGTGCCCGCGGCCTATTTTTGGCACGCGGAGGCCGCTCGTAAAGTCTCGCCCCATTCCGAGTCTGGCGGACGAAGTGGGCCGGCCCCTCCCCCCAAGGCTATAGCCCACCCGTTTTTTGGCCATTTTTCCGCTGGGGGCTTTGGGCGCGCCGACCTTCGGGCAGTTATTTTTGGGCACGGCTGTGCCCGCGGAGGCCGCTCGCAAAGTCTTGCCCCATTCCGAGTCCGGCGGACGAAGTGGGCCGTCCCCTCCCCCCAAGGCTATAGCCCACCCGTTTTTTCGCCATTTTTCCGCTGGACGAACTTGGTACCCCACGTTCGGGAGGTTATTTTTGGGCGCGGATGTGCCCGCGGCCTATTTTTGGCACACGGAGGCCGCTCGTAAAGTCTCTCCCCATTCCGAGTCTCGCGGACGTAGTGGGCAAACCCCTCCCCCCAAGGCTATAGCCCACCCGTTTTTTGGCCATTTTTCCGCTGGGGGGTTTGGGCGCGCCGACCTTCGGGGGGTTCTTTTTGGGCGCGGCTGTGCCCACGGCCTATTTTTGGCACGCGGAGGCCGCTCTTAATGTCTCGACCCATTTCGAGTCCGGCAGACGAAGTTGGCCAGCCCCTCCCCCCAAGGCTATAGCCCACCCGTTTTTTGGCCATTTTTCCGCTGGACGAACTTGGCCCCCCGGCCTTCGGGCAGTTATTTTTGGGCGCGGCTGTGCCCGCGGCCTATTTTTGGCATGCGGAGACCGCTCGTAAAGTCTCGCCCCATTCCGAGTCTGGCGGACGTAGTGGGCCAGCCCCTCCCCCCAAGGCTATAGCCCACCCGTTTTTTGGCCATTTTTCCGCTGGGGGGTTTGGGCGCGCCGACCTTCGGGGGGTTCTTTTTGGGCGCGGCTGTGCCCGCGGCCTATTTTTTGCACGCGGAGGCCGCTCGCAAAGTCTTGCCCCATTCCGAGTCCGGCGGACGAAGTTGGCCTGCCCCTCCCCCCAAGGCTATAGCCCACCCGTTTTTTGGCCATTTTCCGCTGGACGAACTTGGCGCCCGGCCTTCGGGGGTTATTTATGGGTACGGCTGTGCCCGCGGCCTATTTTTGGGACGCGGAGGCCGCTCGCAAAGTCTCGCCCCATTCCGAGTCCCGCGGACGAAGTTGGCCAGCCCCTCCCCCCAAGGCTATAGCCCACCCGTTTCTTGGCCATTTTTCCACTGTGGGGATTGGGCGCCCCGGCCTTCGGGCCGTTATTTTTGTGCGCGGCTGTGACCGCTGCCTATTTTTGGAACGAGGAGGCCGCTCGCAAAGTCTCGCCCCATTCCGAGTCCGGCGGACGAAGTGGGCCAGCCCCTCCCCCCAAGGCTATAGCCCACCCGTTTCTTGGCCATTTTTCCGCTGGACGAACTTGGCGCCCCAGCCTTCGGGAGGTTATTTTTGTGCGCGGCTGTGTCCGCTGCCTATTTTTGGTACGCGGAGACCGCTCGTAAAGTCTCGTCCCATTCCGAGTCCGGCGGACGAAGTGGGCCAGCCCCTCCCCCCAAGGCTATAGACCACCCGATTGTTTGCCATTTTTCCGCTGGGCGAACTTGGCGCCCCGGCGTTGGGGTGGGTATTTTTGGGCTCGGCTGTGGCCGGGGCCTATTTTTAGCATGCGGAGGCCGCTCGCAAAGTCTCGCTCAATTCCGAGTCCGGGGGACGAAGTTGGCAGCCCCTCCCCCCAAGGCTATCGCTCACCCGTTTTTTGGCCATTTTTCCGCTGGTGGGTTTGGGCGCGCCGACCTTCGGGCAGTTATTTTTGGGCGCGGCTGTGCCCTGGCCTTTTTGCCCGCGGAGGCCGCTCGCAAAGTCTCGCCCCATTCCGAGTCCCTCGGACAAAGTTGGCCAGCCCCTCCCCCCAAGGCTACAGCCCACCCGTTTTTTGGCCATTTTTCCGCAGGACGAACTTGGCGCCCCGGCCTTCTGGCAGTTATTTTTGGGCGCGGCTGTGCCCACATCCTATTTTTGGCACGTGGAGGCTGCTCGCAAAGTCTCGCCCCATTCCGAGTCCGGCGGACGAAGTGGGCCAGCCCCTCCCCCCAAGGCTATAGCCCACCCGTTTGTTTGCCATTTTTCCGCTGGGGGGTGTGGGCGCCCCGGCCTTCGGGCGGGTATTTTTGGGAGAGGCTGTGCCCGCGGCCGATTTGTCGCTCGCGGAGGCCGCTCGCAAAGTCTCGCCCCATTCCGAGTCCGGCGGACGAAGTGGGCCAGCCCCTCCCCCCAAGGGTATAGCCCACCCGTTTGTTTGCCATTTTTCCGCTGGAAGAACTTGGCGCCCTGGCCTTCGGGCGGCTATTTTTGGCCGCGGCTGTGCCCGGGCCCTATTTTTAGCATGCGGAGACCGCTCACAAAGTCTCGTCCCTTTCCGAGTCCCGGGGACGAAGTTGGCAGCCCCTCCCCCCAAGGCTATAGCCCACCCGTTTTTTGGCCTTTTTTCCGCTGGGGGGTTTGGGCGCGCCGACCTTCGGGCAGTTATTTTTGGGCGCGGCTGTGCCCGCGGCCTATTTTTTGGCACGCGGAGGCCGCTCGCAAAGTCTTGCCCCATTCCGAGTCCGGCGGACGAAGTGGGCCAGCCCCTCCCCCCAAGGCTATAGCCCACCCGTTTTTTGGCCATTTTTCCGCTGGGGGGTTTGGGCGCGCCGACCTTCGCGCAGTTATTTTTGGCCGCGGCTGTACCCGCGGCCTATTTTTTGGCACGTGGAGGCCGCTCGCAAAGTCTTGCCCCATTCCGAGTCCGGCGGACGAAATCGGCCGGCCCCTCCCCCCAAGGTTATAGCCCACCCGTTTTTTCGCCATTTTTCCGCTGGACGAACTTGGCGTCCAACGTTCGGGAGGTTATTTTTGGGTGTGGCTGTGACCGCGGCCTATATTTGGCACACGGCTCGCAAAGTCTTGCCCCATTCCGAGTCCGGCGGACGAAGTTGGCCAGCCCCTCCCCCCAAGGCTATAGCCCACCAGTTTTTTGGCCATTTTTCCGCTAGACGAAATTGGCGCCCCGGCCTTCGGGGGGTTATTTATGGGTGCGGCTTTGCCCGCGGCCTATTTTTGGGACGCGGAGGCCGCTCGCAAAGTCTCGCCCCATTCCGAGTCCCTCGGACGAAGTTGGCCAGCCCCTCCCCCCAAGGCTATAGCCCACCCGTTTTTTGGTCATTTTTCCGCTGGACGAACTTGGCGCCCCGGCCTTCGGGCACTTATTTTTGGGTGCAACTGTGCCCGCGGTCTAATTTTGGCACGTGGAGGCCGCTCGCAAAGTCTCGTCCCATTCCGAGTCCGGCGGACGAAGTTGGCTAGCCCCTCCCCCCAAGGCTATAGCCCACCCGTTTTTTGGCCATTTTTCCGCTGGACGAACTTGGCGCCCCGGCCTTCGGGCCGTTATTTTTGGGCCCGGCTGTGCCCGCGGCCTATTTTTGGCACGCGGAGGCCGCTCGCAATGTCTCGCCCCATTCCGAGTCCGGCGGACGAAGTGGGCCAGCCCCTCCCCCCAAGGCTATAGCCCACCCGTTTTTTTGCCATTTTTCCGCTGGTGGTTCTTGGCGCCCCGTCCTTCGGGGGGTTATTTTTGGGCGCGGCTGTGCCCGCGGCCTATTTTTGGCATGCGGAGGCTGCTCGCAAAGTCTCGCCCCATTCCGAGACCGGCGGACGAAGTGGGCCAGCCCTCCCCCCAAGGCTATAGCCCACCCGTTTTTTTTCCATTTTTCCGCCGGACGAACTTGGCGAGCAGAGGCCGTTCGCAAAGTCTCGCCCCATTCCGAGTCCGGCGGACGAAGTTTGCCAGCCCCTCCCCCCAAGGCTATAGCCCACCCGTTTTTTGGCCATTTTTCCGCCGGACGAACTTGGCGCCCCGGCCTTCGGGTGGTTATATTTGGGGGCCAGCATGAACTATTTTTGGTACGCAGAGGCCGCTCGCAAAGTCTCGCCCCATTCCGAGTCCGCGGACGATGTTGGCCATTTTTCCGCTTGTCGAACTTGGCGCCCCGGCCTTCGGGCGGTTTTTTTTTGGCACGGCTGTGCCCGCGGCCTATTTTTGGCACGCGGAGGCCGCTCGCAAAGTCTCGCCCCATTCCGATTCCGGCGGACGAAGTTGGCCAGCCCCTCCCCCCAAGGCTATAGCCCACCCGTTTTTTGGCCATTTTTCCGCTGGACGATCTTGGCGCCCCGGTCTTCGGGCGGTTATTTTTGGGCCCGGCTGTGACCGCGGCCTATTTAGCACGCGGAGGCCGCCGCAAAGTCTCGCCCCATTCGAATCCGGCGGAAGAAGTTGGCCAGGACCTCCCCAAGGCTATAGCCCACCCGTTTTTTGGCCATTTTTCCGCTGGAGGTTTGGGCGCGCCGACCTTCGGGGGGTTATTTTTGGGCACGGCTGTGCCCGCGGCCTATTTTTGGCACACGGAGGCCGCTCGCAAAGTCTCACCCCATTCCGATTCCGGCGGACGAAGTTGCCCAGCCCCTCCCCCCAAGGCTATAGCCCACCCGTTTTTTGGCCCTTTTTCGGGGTGTTGACATTGGCGCCCCGGCCTTCGGGCGGTTATTTTTGGGCGCGGCTGTACCCGCAACCTATTTTTGGCACGCGGAGGCCGCTCGCAAAGTCTCACCCCATTCCGAGTCCGGCGGACGAAGTGGGCCAGCACCTCCCCCCAAGGCTATAGCCCACCCGTTTTTTGGCCATTTTTCCGCTGGAGGTTTGGGCTCGCCGACCTTCGGGGGGTTATTTTTGGGCACGGCTGTGCCCGCGGCCTATTTTTGGCACATGGAGGCTGCTCGCAAAGTCTCGCCCCATTCCGATTCCGGCGGACGAAGTTGGCCAGCCCCTCCCCCCAAGGCTACAGCCCACCCGTTTTTTAGCCATTTTTCCGCTGGACGATCTTGACGCCCTGCCCTTTGGGCGGTTATTTTTGGGCGCGGCTGTGCCCGCGGCCTATTTTTTGCATGCGGAGGCCGCTCGCAAAGTCTCACCGCATTCCGAGTCCGGCGGACGAAGTCGGCCAGCCCCTCCCCCCAAGGCTATAGCCCACCCGTTTTTTGGCCATTTTTCCGCTGGACGATCTTGGCGCCCCGGCCTTCGGGGCGGTTATTTTAGGCGCGGCTGTGCCCGCGCCCTATATTTGGCACACGGAGGCCGCTCGTAAAGTCTCGCCCCATTCCGAGCCCGGCGGACAAAGTGGGCCAGCCCCTCCCCCCAAGGCTATAGACCACCCGTTTTTTGGCCATTTTTCCGCTGGGGGGTTTGGGCGCGCCGACCATCGGGGTGTTATTTTTGGGCGCGGCTGTGACCGCGGCCTATTTTTGGTTCGCGGAGGCCGCTCGCAAAGTCTCACACCATTCCGAGTCCGGCGGACGAAGTTGGCCAGCCCCTCCCCCCAAGGCTATAGCCCACCCGTTTTTTGGCCATTTTTCCACTGGACGAACTTGGCGCCCCGGCCTTCGGGCAGTTATGTTTAGGCGCGGCTACGCCCGCGGCCTATATTTGGCACACGGAGGCCGCTCGCAAAGTCTCACCCAATTCCAAGCCCAGTGGACGAAGTTGGCCAGCCCCTCCCCCCAAGGCTATAGCCCACCCGTTTTTTGGCCATTCTTCCGCGGGACGAACTTGGCGCCCCGTCCTTCGGGCGGTTATTTTTGGGTGCGGCTGTGCCCGCGGCCTATTTTTGGCACGCGGAGGCCGCTTGCAAAGTCTCACCCCATTCCGAGTCCGGCGGACGAAGTTGGCCAGCACTTCCCCCCAAGGCTATAGCCCACCCGTTTTTTGGCCATTTTTCCGCTGGAGGTTTGGGCGCGCCGACCTTCGGGGGGTTATTTTTGGGCACGGCTGTGCGCGCGGCCTATTTTTGGCACACGGAGGCTGTTCGCAAAGTCTCGCCCCATTCCGATTCTGGCGGACGAAGTTGGCCAGCCCCTCCCCCCAAGGCTATAGCCCACCCGTTTTTTGGCCATTTTTCCGCTGGACGAACTTGGCGCCCCGGCCTTCGGGCGGTTAATTTTGGGTGCAACGACCTTCGGGGTGTTGTTTTTGGGCATGGCTGTGCCCGCGGGCTATTTTTGGCATGCGGAGGCCGCTCACAAACTCTCGCCCATTCCGAGTCCGGCGGACTAAGTTGGCCAGCCCCTCCCCCTAAGACTATAGCCCACCCGTTTTTTGGCCATTTTTCCTTGGGGACGAACTTGGCGCCCCGCCCTTCGGGGGGTTGTTTTTGGGCCCGGCTGTGCCCGCGGGCTATTTTTGGCATTCCGAGGCCGCTCACAAAGTCTCGCCCCATTCCGAGCCCGGCGGACGAAGTGGGCCAGCCCCTCCCCCCAAGGCTATAGCCCACCCGTTTTTTGGCCATTTTTCCGCGGGACGAACTTGGCGCCCCGTCCTTCGGGCGGTTATTTTTGGTTGCGGCTGTGCCCGCGGCCTATTTTTGGCACGCGGAGGCCGCCGCTGAAGTCTCACCCCATTCCGAGTCCGGCGGACGGTTGGCCAGCACTTCCCCCAAGGCTATAGCCCACCCGTTTTTGGCCATTTTCCGCTGGAGGTTTGGGCGCGCCCGACCTTCGAGGGGGTTATTTTTGGGCACGGCTGTGCGCGCGGCCTATTTTGGCACACGGAGGCTGCTCGCAAAGTCTCGCCCCATTCCGATTCCGGCGGACGAAGTTGGCCATCCCCTCCCCCAAGGCTATAGCCCACCCGTTTTTGGCCATTTTTCCGCTGGACGAACTTGGCGCCCGGCCTTCGGGCGGTTAATTTTAGGCGCAACGACCTTCGGGGTGTTGTTTTGGGCATGGTTGTGCCCGCGGCTATTTTTTGGCATGCGGAGGCCGCTCACAAACTCTCGCCCATTCCGAGTCCGCGGACTAAGTTGGCCAGCCCCTCCCCTAAGACTATAGCCCACCCGTTTTTGGCCATTTTTCCTTGGGGACGAAATTGGCGCCCGGCCTTCGGGCGGTTATTTTTAAGCGCGGCTGTGCCATGGCCTATATTTGGCACACAGAGGCCGCTCGCAAAGTCTCGCCCCATTCCGAGCCCGGCGGACGAAGTGGGCCAGCCCCTCCCCCCAAGGCTATAGCCCACCCGTTTTTTGGCCATTTTTCCGCTGGGGGGTTTGGACGCGCCGACCATCGGGGGGTTATTTTTGGACGCGGCTGTGCCCACGGCCTATTTTTGGCACGCGGAGGCCGCTCGCAAAGTCTCACCCCATTCCGAGTCCGGCGGACGAAGTTGGCCAGCCCCTCCCCCCAAGGCTATAGCCCACCCGTTTTTTGGCCATTTTTCCTCTGGGGGGTTTGGGCGCGCCGACCTTCGGGGGGTTATTTTTGGCCGCGGATGGGCCCACGGCCTATTTTTGGCACGCGTAGGCTGCTTACAAAGTCTCACCCCATTCCGAGTCCGGCGGACGAAGTTGGCCAGCACCTCCCCCCAAGGCTATAGCCCACCCGTTTTTTGGCCATTTTTCCGCTGGAGGTTTGGGCGCGCCGACCTTCGGGGGGTTATTTTTGGGCACGGCTTTGCCCGCGGCCTATTTTTGGCACACAGAGGCCGCTCGCAAAGTCTCGCCCCATTCCGATTCCGGCGGACGAAGTTGGCCAGCCCCTCCCCCCAAGGCTATAGCCCACCCGTTTTTTGGCCATTTTTCCGCTGGACGATCTTGGCGCCCCGGCCTTCGGGCGGTTATTTTTGGGTGCGGCTGTGTCCGTGGCCTATATTTAGCACGCGGAGGCCGCTCGCAAAGTCTCGCCCCATTCCGAATCCGGCGGACCAAGTGGGCCAGCACCTCCCCCCAAGGCTATAGCCCACCCGTTTTTTGGCCATTTTTCCGCTGGAGGTTTGGGCGCGCCGACCTTCGGGGGGTTATTTTTGGGCACGGCTGTGCCCGCGGCCTATTTTTGGCACACGGAGGCTGCTCGCAAAGTCTCGCCCCATTCCGATTCCGGCGGACGAAGTCGCCAGCCAGCCTCTCCCAAGGCTATAGCCCACCCGTTTTTAGCCATTTTTCCGCTGGACGAACTTGGCGCCCTGCCTTCGGGCAGTTATTTTTGGGCGACTGTGCCCGCGGCCTATTTTTGGCACATGGAGGCCGCTCAAAGTCTCACCCCATTCCGAGTCCGGGCGGACTAGTGGGCCAGCCCCTCCCCCCAGGGCTATAGCCCTCCCGTTTTTTTGCCAATTTTCCCGCGGGGGGTTTGGGCGCGCCGACCTTCGGGGTGTTATTTTTGGGCAAGGCTGTGCCTGCGGCCTATTTTTGGCACACGGAGGCCGTTCGCAAAGTCTGGCCCATTCCGAGTCCGGCGGACGAAGTTGGCCAGCCCGTCCCTCCAAGGCTATAGCCCACCCGTTTTTTGGCCATTTTTCCGCTGGACGAACTTGGCGCCCCGGCCTTCGGGCGGTTATTTTTGGGTGCGGCTGTGCCCGCGGCCTGTTTTTGGCACACGTAGGCCGCTCGTAAAGTCTCGCCCCATTCCGAGTCCAGCGGACGAAGTTGGCCAGCCCCTCCCCCCAAGGCTATAGCCCACCCATTTTTTGGCCATTTTTCCGCTGAACGAACTTGGCGCCCCGGCCTTCGGGCTGTTATTTTTGGACGCAGCTGTGCCCGCGGCCTAATTTTAGCACGCGGAGGCCGCTCGCAAAGTCTCGCCCCATTCCGAGTCCCGCGGACGAAGTTGGCCAGCCCCACCCCCCAAGGCTATGGCCCACCCGTTTTTTGGCCATTTTTGTGCTTGGGGGTTTGGGCGAACCGACCTTCGGGCGGTTATTTTTGGGCGCGGCTGTGCCCGCGGCCTATTTTTGGCACGCGGAGGACGCCCGCAAAGTCTGGCCCCATTCCGAGTCCGGCGGACGAAGTTGGCCAACCCCTCCCCCCAAGGCTATAGCCCACCCGTTTTTTGGCCATTTTTCCGCTGGACGAAATTGGCGCCCCAGCCTTCGGAGGGTTATTTTTGGGAGCGGCTGTGCCGGCGGCGTATTTTTGGCATGGGGAGGCCGCTCGCAAAGTCTCGCCCCATTCCGAGTCCGGCGGACGACGTTGGCCAGCCCCTCCCCCCAAGGCTATAGCCCACCCGCTTTTGGCCATTTTTCAGCTGGGACGAACTTGGCGCCCGGCCTTCGGGCTGTTATTTTTGGGCGCGGCTGTGACCACGGCCTATTTTTGGCACGCGGAGGCCGCTCGCAAAGTCTCGCCCCATTCCGAGTCCGGCGGACGAAGTAGGCCAGCCCCACCCGCCAAGGCTATGGCCCACCCGTTTTTTGGCCATTTTTGTGCTGGGGGGTTTGGGCGCGCCGACCTTCGGGCGGTTATTTTTGGGCGCGGCTGTGCCCGCAGCCTATTTTTGGCACGCGGAGGCCGTCCGCAAAGTCTCGCCCCATTCCGAGTCCGGCGGACGAAGTTGGCCAGCCCCTCCCCCCAAGGCTATAGCCCACCCGTTTTTTGGCCATTTTTCCGCTGGACGAAATTGGCGCCCCAGCCTTCGGGGGGTTATTTTTGGGCGCGGCTGTGCCCGCGGCCTATTATTGGCACGCGGAGGCCGCTTGCAAAGTCTCGCCCCATTCCGAGTCCGGCGGACGAAGTTGGCCAGCCCCTCCCCCCAAGGCTATAGCCCACCCGTTTTTTGGCCATTTTTCAGCTGGACGAACTTGGCGCCCCGGCCTTCGGGGGGTTTTTTTTAGGCGCGGCTGTGCCCGCGGCCTATTTTTGACACGCGGAGGCCGCCGCAATGTCTCGCCCCATTCCGAGTCCGGCGGACGAAGTTGGCCAGCCCCTCCCCCCAAGGCTATAGCCCACCCGTTTTTTGGCCATTTTTCCGCTGGACGAAATTGGCGCCCCAGCCTTCGGGGGGTTATTTTTGGGAGAGGCTGTGCCCGCGGCCTATTTTTTGGAATGGGGCGGCCGCCGCAAAGTCTCGCCCCATTCCGAGCTCCCGGCGGACGAAGTGGGCCAGCCCCTCCCCCCAAGGCTATAGCCCACCCGTTTTTTGGCCATTTTTCCGCTGGGGGGTTTGGGCGCGCCGACCATCGGTGGGTTATTTTTGGGTGCGGCTGTGCCCGCGGCCTATTTTTTGGCATGGGGAGGCCGCTCGCAAAGTCTCGTCCCATTCCGAGTCCGGCGGACGAAGTTGGCCAGCCCCTCCCCCCAAGGCTATAGCCCACCCGTTTTTTGGCCATTTTTCAGCTGGACGAACTTGGCGCCCCGGCCTTCGGGCGGTTATTTTTGGGTGCGCCTGTGCCCGCGGCCTATTTTTGGCACGCGGAGGCCGCTCGCAAAGTCTCGCCCCATTCCGAGTCTGGCGGACGAAGTAGGCCAGCCCCTCCCCCCAAGGCTATAGCCCACCCGTTTTTTGGCCATTTTTCAGCTGGACGAACTTGGCGCCCCGGCCTTCGGGGGGGTGTTTTTGGGCGCGGCGGTGCCGGCGGCCGATTTTTGACACGCGGAGGCTGCTCGCAGTCTCGCCCCATTCCGAGTCCGGCGGACGAAGTTGGCCAGCCCCTCCCCCCAAGGCTATAGCCCACCCGTTTTTTGGCCATTTTTCCGCTGGATGAACTTGGCGCCCCGGCCTTCGGGCGGTTATTTTTGGGTGGGGCTGTGCCTGCGGCATATTTTTAGCATGTGGAGGCCGCTCGCAAAGTCTCGACCCATTCCGAGTCCGGCGGACGAAGTTGGCCAGCCCCTCCCCCCAAGGCTATAGCCCACCCGTTTTTTGGCCATTTTTCAGCTGGACGAACTTGGCGCCCCGGCCTTCGGGCGGTTATTTTTAGGCGCGGCTGTGCCCGCGGCCTATTTTTGACACGCGGAGGCCGCTCGCAAAGTCTCGCCCCATTCCGAGTCCGGCGGACGAAGTTGGCCAGCCCCTCCCCCCAAGGCTATAGCCCACCCGTTTTTTGGCCATTTTTCCGCTGGATGAACTTGGCGCCCCGGCCTTCGGGCGGTTATTTTTTGGAGGGGCTGTGCCAGCGGCCTATTTTTAGCATGTGGAGGCCGCCGCAAAGTCTCGCCCCATTCGAGTCCGGCGGACGAAGTTGGCCAGCCCCTCCCCCCAAGGCTATAGCCCACCCGTTTTTTGGCCATTTTTCAGCTGGACGAACTTGGCGCCCCGGCCTTCGGGCGGTTATTTTTAGGCGCGGCTGTGCCCGCGGCCTATTTTTGACACGCGGAGGCCGCCGCAAAGTCTCGCCCCATTCCGAGTCCGCGGACGGTTGGCCAGCCCCTCCCCCAAGGCTATAGCCCACCCGTTTTTGGCCATTTTTCCGCTGGATGAACTTGGCGCCCGGCCTTCGGGCGGTTATTTTTGGCCAGCTGTGCCTGCATGCATATTTTTAGCATGTGGAGGCCGCTGCAAAGTCTCGCGCCATTCCGAGTCCGGCGGACGAAGTTGGCCAGCCCCACCCCCACGGCTATAGCCCACCCGTTTTTTGGCCATTTTTCCGCTGGACGAACTTCGCGCCCCGGCCTTCGGGCGGTTATTTTTGGGCGCGGCTGTGACCGCGGCCTATTTTTAGCACGCGGAGGCCGCTCCCAAAGTCTCGCCCCATTCCGAGTCCGGCGGACGAAGTTGGCCAGCCCCTCCCCCCAAGGCTATAGCCCACCCGTTTTTTGGCCATTTTTCCGCTGGACGAAATTGGCGCCCCAGCCTTCGGGGGGTTATTTTTGGGCGCGGCTGTGCCCGCGGCCTATTATTGGCACGCGGAGGCCGCTTGCAAAGTCTCGCCCCATTCCGAGTCCGGCGGACGAAGTTGGCCAGCCCCTCCCCCCAAGGCTATAGCCCACCCGTTTTTTGGCCATTTTTCAGCTGGACGAACTTGGCGCCCCGGCCTTCGGGGGGTTTTTTTTAGGCGCGGCTGTGCCCGCGGCCTATTTTTGACACGCGGAGGCCGCTCGCAATGTCTCGCCCCATTCCGAGTCCGGCGGACGAAGTTGGCCAGCCCCTCCCCCCAAGGCTATAGCCCACCCGTTTTTTGGCCATTTTTCCGCTGGACGAAATTGGCGCCCCAGCCTTCGGGGGGTTATTTTTGGGCGTGGCTGTGCCGGCGGCCTATTTTTGGCATGGGGAGGCCGCTCGCAAAGTCTCGCCCCATTCCGAGCCCGGCGGACGAAGTGGGCCAGCCCCCTCCCCAAGGCTATAGCTCACCCGTTTTTTGTCCATTTTTCCGCAGTGGTGTTTTGTCGCGCCGACCATCGGTGGGTTATTTTTGGGTGCGGCTGTGCCCGCGGCCTATTTTTGGCATGGGAGGCCGCCGCAAAGTCTCGTCCCATTCCGAGTCCGCGGCGGACGGTTGGCCAGCCCCTCCCCAAGGCTATAGCCCACCCGTTTTTGGCCATTTTCAGCTGGACGAACTTGGCGCCCCGGCCTTCGGGGGGTTATTTTTGGGCGCGGTTGTGCCCGGGGCTTATTTTTGGCACGCGGAGGCCGTTCGCAAAGTCTCGGCCCATTCCGAGTTCGGCGGACGAACTAGGCCGGCCCCTCCCCCCAGGGCTATAGCCCACCCGTTTTTTGGCCATTTTTCCGCTGGACGAACTTGGCGCCCCGGCCTTCGGACGGTTATTTTTAGGCGCGGCTGTGCCCGCGGCCTATTTTTGACACGCGGAGACCGCTCGCAAAGTCTCGTCCCATTCCGAGTCCGGCAGACGAAGTTGGCCAGCCCCTCCCCCCAAGGCTATAGCCCACCCGTTTTTTGGCCATTTTTCCGCTGGGAGGTTTGGGCGCACCGGCCTTCGGGCGGTTATTTTTGGGTGGGGCTGTGCCATGTATATTTTTAGCATGTGGAGGCCGCTCGCAAAGTCTCGTCCCATTCCGAGTCCGCGGACGAAGTTGGCCAGCCCGTCCCCCCAAGGCTATAGCCCACCCGTTTTTTGGCCATTTTTCAGCTGGACGAACTTGGCGCCCCGGCCTTCGGGCGGTTATTTTTAGGCGCGGCTGTGCCCGCGGCCTATTTTTGACACGCGGAGGCCGCTCGCAAAGTCTCGCCCCATTCCGAGTCCGGCGGACGAAGTTGGCCAGCCCCTCCCCCCAAGGCTATAGCCCACCCGTTTTTTGGCCATTTTTCCGCTGGATGAACTTGGCGCCCCGGCCTTCGGGCGGTTATTTTTGGGTGGGGCTGTGCCCACGGCATATTTTTAGCATGTGGAGGCCGCTCGCAAAGTCTCGTCCCATTCCGAGTCCGGCGGACGAAGTTGGCCAGCCCGTCCCCCCAAGGCTATAGCCCACCCGTTTTTTGGCCATTTTTCAGCTGGACGAACTTGGCGCCCCGGCCTTCGGGCGGTTATTTTTAGGTGCGGCTGTGCCCGCGGCCTATTTTTGACACACGGAGGCCGCTCGCAAAGTCTCGCCCCATTCCGAGTCCGGCGGACGAAGTTGGCCAGCCCCTCCCCCCAAGGCTATAGCCCACCCGCTTTTTGGCCATTTTTCCGCTGGATGAACTTGGCGCCCCGGCCTTCGGGCGGCGGTTATTTGGGTGGGGCTGTGCCTGCGGCATATTTTTAGCATGTGGAGGCCGCTCGCAAAGTCTCGTCCCATTGCGAGTCCGGCGGACGGTTGGCCAGCCCCCCCCAAGGCTATAGCCCACCCGTTTTTTGGCCATTTTTCCGCTGGACGAAATTCGCGCCCCGCCCTTCGGGGGGTTATTTTTGGGCGCGGCTGTGCCCTTGGCCTATTTTTGGCACGCGGAGGCCGCTCGCAAAGTCTCGCCCCATTCCGAGTCCGGCGGACGAAGTTGGCCAGCCCCTCCCCCCAAGGCTATAGCCCACCCGTTTTTTGGCCATTTTTCCGCTGGGGGGTTTGGGCGCAACGACCTTCGGGGTGTTGTTTTTGGGCATGGCTGTGCCCGCGGCCTGGTTGTGGCACGCGGAGGCCGCTCGCAAAGTTTCGCCCCATTCCGAGTCCGGCGGACGAACTGGGCCAGCCCCTCCCCCCAAGGCTATAGCCCACCCGTTTTTTGGCCATTTTTCCGCTGGACGAACTTGGTGCCCCGGCCTTCGGGCGGTTATTTTTGGGTGCGGCTGTGCCCTCGGCCTATTTTTAGCACACGGAGGCCGCTCGCAAAGTCTTTCCCCATTCCGAGTCCGGCGGACGAAGTGGGCCAGCCCCTCCCCCCAAGGCTATAGCCCACCCGTTTTTGTGGCCATTTTCAGCTGGACGAACTTGGCACCCCGGCCTTCGTGCGGGTATTTTTAGGCGCGGCTGTGCCCGCAGCCTATTTTTGGCGCACGGAGGCGCCTCGTAAAGTCTCGCGCCATTCCGAGTCCGGCGGACGAAATTGGCCAGCCCCACCCCCCAAGGCTATAGCCCACCCGTTTTTGTGCCCTTTTTCCGCTGGATGAACTTGGCGCCCCGGCCTTCGGGCGGGTATTTTTAGGCACGGCTGTGCCCGCGGCCTAGTTTTGCCACACGGAGACACCTCGCAAAGTCTCGCGCCATTCCGAGTCCGGCGGACGAAGTTGGCCAGCCCCACCCCCCAAGGCTATAGCCCACCCGTTTTTGTGCCCTTTTTCCGCTGGACAAAAATGGCACCCCGGCCTTCGGGCGGGTATTTTTAGGCGCGTCTGTGCCCGCGGCCTATTTTTGGCTCACGGAGGCGCCTCGCAAAGTCTCGCACCATTCCGAGTCCGGCGGACGAAGTCGGCCAGCCCCACCCGTCAAGGCTATAGCCCACCCGTTTTTGTGCCCTTTTTCCGCTGGACGAACTTGGCGCCCCGGCCTTCGGGTGGGTATTTTTGGGCGTGGGTGTGCCGGCGGCATAGTTTTGGAACACGGAGGCACCTCGCAATTCTCGCGCCATTCCGAGTCCGGCGGACGAAGTTGGCAAGCCCCACCCCCCAAGGCTATAGCCCACCCGTTTTTGTGGCCATTTTCCGCTGGACGAACTTGGCGGCCCGGCCTTCGGGCGGGTATTTTTGGGCGCGGCTGTGCCCGCGGCCTATTTTTGGCTCACGGAGGCGCCTCGCAAAGTCTCGCGCCATTCCGAGTCCGGCGGACGAAGTTGGCCAGCCCCACCCACCAAGGCTATAGCCCACCCGTTTTTGTGGCCATTTTCAGCTGGACGAACTTTGTACCCCGGCCTTCGGGCGGGTATTTTTGGGCGCGGCTGTGCCCGCGGCCTATTTTTGGCTCACGGAGGCGCCTCGCAAAGTCTCGCGCCATTCCGAGTCCGGCGGACGAAGTTGGCCAGCCCCACCCACCAAGGCTATAGCCCACCTGTTTTTGTGGCCATTTTCAGCTGGACGAACTTGGTACCCCGGCCTTCGGGCGGGTATTTTTGGACGCGGCTGTGCCCGCGGCTTATTTTTGGCGTACGGAGGCGACTCGCAAAGTCTCGCGCTATTCCGAGTCCGGCGGACGAAGTTGGCCAGCCCCACCCCCCAAGGCTATAGCACACCCGTTTTTGTGGCCATTTTCCGCTGGACGAACTTGGGACCCCGGCCTTCGGGCGGGTATTTTTCGTCGCGGCTGTGCCCGCGCCCTATTTTTTGGGCACGGAGGTGCCTCAAAAAGTCTCGCACCAGTCCGAGTCCGGCGGATGAAGTTGGCCTGCCCCACCCCCCAAGGCTATAGCCCACCCGTTTTTGTGGCCTTTTTCCGCTGGACGAACTTCGCGCCCCGGCCTTCGGGCGGGTATTTTTGGGAGCGGCTGTGCCCTCGGCCTATTTTTGGCACACGGAGGTGCCTCGCAAAGTCTCGTGCCATTCCGAGTCCGGCGGACGAAGTTGGCCAGCCCCACCCACCAAGGCTATAGCCCACCCGTTTTTGTGGCCATTTTCAGCTGGACGAACTTGGCACCCCGGCCTTCGTGCGGGTATTTTTAGGTGCGGCTGTGCCCGCGGCCTAGTTTTGGCACACGGAGGCACCTCGCAAAGTCTCGCGCCATTCCGAATCCGGCGGACGAAGTGGGCCAGCCCCACCCCCCAAGGCTATACCCCACCCGTTTTTGTGGCCATTTTCCGCTGGACGAACTTGGCACCCCGGCCTTCGGGCCGGTATTTTTGGGTGCGGCTGTGCCCGCGGGCTATTTTCCCAGCACACGGAGGCGCCTCGCAAAGTCTCGCGCCATTCCGAGTCCGGCGGACGAAGTTGGCCAGCCCCACCCCCCAAGGCTATAGCACACCCGTTTTTGTAACCTTTTTCCGCTGGACGAACTTGGCGCCCCGGCCTTCGGGCGGTTATTTTTGGGCGCGGCTGTGCCCGCGGCCTAGTTTTGGCACACGGAGGCCACTCGCAAAGTCTCGCGCCATTCCGACTCCGGCGGACGAAGTTGGGCAGCCCCACCCCCCAAGGCTATAGCCCACCCGTTTTTGTGGCCTTTTTCTGCTGGACGAACTTGGCGCCCCGGCCATCGGGCGGTTATATTTGGGCGCGGCTGTGCCCGCGGCCTATTTTTGGCACACGGAGGCCCCTCGCAAAGTCTCGCGCCATTCCGAGTCCGATGGACGAAGTTGGGCAGCCCCACCCCCCAAGGCTATAGCCCACCCATTTTTGTGGCCTTTTTCCGTTGGACGAACTTGGCGCCCCGGCCTTCAGGTGGTCATTTTTGGACGCGGCTGTGCCCGCGGCCTCTTATTAGCACACGGAGGCCCCTCGCAAAGTCTCGTACCATTCCGAGTCCGACGGATGAAGTTGGCCAGCCCCACCCCCCAAAGCTATAGCCCACCCGTTTTTGTGGCCTTTTTCCGCTGGACGAAACTTGGCGCCCCGGCCTTCGGGCGGTTATATTTGGGTGCAGCTGTGCCCGTGGCCTAGTTTTGGCACACGGAGACCCCTAGCAAAGTCTCCCGCCATTCCGAGTCCGGCCGACGATGTTGGCCAGCCCCACCCCGCAAGGCTATAGCCCACCCATTTTTGTGGCCTTTTTCCGCTGGACGAATTTGGCGCCCGGGCCTTCGGGCAGTTATTTTTGGGCGCGGCTGTGCCCGCGGCCTATTTTTGGCACACGGAGGCCCCTCGCAAAGTCTCGCGCCATTCCGAGTCCGACGGACAAAGTTGGCAGCCCCACCCCCCAAGGCTATAGCCCACCCGTTTTTGTGGCCTTTCTCCGCTGGACGAACTTGGCGCCACGGCCTTTGGGCGGTTATTTTTGGACGCGGCTGTGCCCAGGGCCTAGTTTTGGCACACGGAGGGCCCTCGCAAAGTCTCGCGCCATTCCGACTCCGGCGGACGAAGTTGGGCAGCCCCACCCCCCAAGGCTATAGCCCACCCGTTTTTGTGGCCTTTTTCTGCTGGACGAACTTGGCGCCCCGGCCTTCGGGTGGTTATATTTGGACGCGGCTGTGCCCGCGGCCTATTTTTGGCAAACGGAGGCCCCTCGTAAAGTCTCGCGCCATTCCGAGTCCGACGGACGAAGTTGGGCATCCCCACCCCCCAAGGCTATATCCCACCCGTTTTTGTGGCCTTTTTCCGCTGGACGAACTTGGCGCCCGGGCCTTCGGGCCGTTATTTTTGGGCGCGGCTGTGTCCGCAGCCTATTTTTGGCACACGGAGCCCCCTCGCAAAGTCTCACGCCATTCCGAGTCCGGCGGACAAAGTTGGCAGCCCCACCCCCCAAGGCTATAGCCCACCCATTTTTGTGGCCTTTTTCCTCTGGACCAACTTGGCGCCCCGGCTTTCGGGCGGTTATTTTTGGGCGTGGCTGTGCCCGCGGCCTAGTTTTGGCACACGGAGGCCCCTCGCAAAGTCTCGCGCCATTCCAACTCTGGCGAACGAAGTTGGGCAGCCCCACCCCCCAAGGCTATAGCCCACCCGTTTTTGTGGCCTTTTTCTGCTGGACGAACTTGGCGCCCCGGCCTTCGGGCGTTTATTTTTGGGCGCGGCAGTGCCCGCAGCCTATTTTCGGCACACGGAGGCACCTCGCAAAGTCTCGGCTCATTCAGAGTCCGGCGGACGAACTTGGCCAGCCCCACCCCCCAAGGCTATAGCCCACCCGTTTTTGTGGCCTTTTTCCGCTGGACGAACTTGGCGTCCCGGCCTTCGGGCAGGTATTTTGGGCGCGGCTGTGTCCGCGGCCTATTTTTGTCACACGGAGGCGCCTCACAAAGTTTCGCGCCATTCCGAGTTCGGCGGACGAAGTTGGCCAGCCCCACCCCCCAAGGCTATAGCCCACCCGTTTTTATGGCCTTTTTCCGCTCGGCGAACTTGGCGCCCCGGCCGTCGGGCGGGTATTTTTGGGCGCGGCTGTGTCCGCGGCCTATTTTTGGCACACGGAGGCGCCTCGCAAAGTCTCGCGCCATTCCGAGTTCGGCGGACGAAGTTGTCCAGCCCCACCCCCCAAGGCTATAGCCCACCCGTTTTTGTGGCCTTTTTCCGCTGGACGAACTTGGCGCCCCGGCCTTCGGGCGAGTATTTTTGGACGCGGCGGAGCCCGAGTACTATATTAGGCACACTGAGGCGCCTCGCACAGTCTCACACCATTCCTAGTCCGGCGGACGAAGTTGGCCAGCCCCAGCCCCCAAGGCTATAGCCCACCCGTTTTTGGGGCCTTATTCCGCTGGGACGAACTTGGCGCCCTGCCCTTCGGGCGGGTATTTTGGCGCGGCTGTGCCAGCGGCCTATTTTTGGCACACGGAGGCGCCTCGCAAAGTCTCACACCATTCCTAGTCCGGCGGACGAAGTTGTCCAACCCCACCCCCCAAGGCTATAGCCCACCCGTTTTTGTGGCCTTTTTCCGATGGACGAACTTGGCGCCCCGGCCTTCGGGCGAGTATTTTTGGACGCGGCTGTGCCCGCGGCCTATATTTGGCACACGGAGGCGCCTCGCAAAGTCTCACCCCATTCCAAGTCCGGCGGACGAGGTGGGCCAGCCCCTCCCCCCAAGGCTGTAGCCCACCCGTTTTTTGGCCATTTTTCCGCTGGGCGAACTTGGTGCCCCGGCCTTCTGGCGGTTATTTTTGGACACGGCTGTGCCCGCGGCCTATTTTTGGCACGCGGAGGCCGCTCGCAAAGTCTCGCCCCATTCCGAGTCCGGCGGACGAAGTTGGGTAGCCCCTCCCCCCAAGGGTATAGCCCACCCGTTTTTTGGCCATTTTTCCGCTGGACGAACTTGGCGCCACGGCCTTGGGGCGGTTATTTTTGGACGCGGCTGTGCCCGTTGCCTTTTTTTGGCACGTGGAGGCCGCTCGCAAAGTCTCGCCCCATTCCGAGTCCGGCGGACGAAGTTGGCCAGCCCCTCCTCCCAAGGCTATAGCCCACCCGTTTTTTGGCCATTTTTCCGCTGGACGAACTTGGCGCCCCGGCCTTCGGTTAGCTATTTTTGGGTGCGGCTATGCCCGCAGAGGCCACTCGCAAAGTCTCGCCCCATTCCGAGTCCGGCAGACGAAGTTGGCCGGCGCCTCTCCCCAAGGCTATAGCCCACTCGTTTTTTGGCCATTTTTCCGCTGGACGAACTTGGCGCCCCGGCCTTCGGTTAGCTATTTTTGGGTGCGGCTATGCCCGCGGAGGCCACTCGCAAAGTCTCGCGCCGTTCAGAGTCCGCGGACGAAGTTGGCCAGCCCTCCCACCAAGGCTATAGCCCATCCGTTTTTGGCCATTTTTCTGCTGGACGAACTTGGCGCCACGGCCGTCGGGTGGTTATTTTTCGCACGGCTGTTCCCGCAGCCTATATTTGGCACACGGAGGCTGCTCGCAAAGTCTGGCCCATTCCGTGTCCGGCGGACGAAGTTGGCCAGCCCCTCCCCCCAAGGCTATAGCCCACTCGTTTTTTGGCCATTTTTCCGCTGGGGGGTTTGGGCGCGCCGACCTTCGGGGGGTTATATTTGGGTGCGGCTGTGCCCGCGGCCTATTTTTGGCACGCGGAGGCCGCTCGTAAAGTCTCGCCCCATTCCGAGTCCGGCGGACGAAGTGGGCCAGCCCCTCCCCCCAAGGCTATAGCCCACCCGTTTTTTGGCCATTTTTCCGCTGGGGGGTTTGGGCGCGCCGACCTTCGGGCGGTTATTTTTGGGCGTGGCTGTGACCGTGGCGTATTTTTGGCATGCGGAGGCCGCTCGCAAAGTCTCGCCCCATTCCGAGTCCGGTGGACGAAGTTGGCCAGCCCCTCCCCCCAAGGCTATAGCCCACCCGTTTTTTGGCCATTTTTCCGCTGGACGAACTTGGCGACCCGGCCTTCGGGCAGTTATTTTTGGGTGCGGCTGTGCCAGCAGCCTATTTCTGGCATGCAGAGGCCGCTCGCAAAGTCTCATCCCATTCCGAGTCCGGCGGATGAAGGTGGCCAGCCCCTCCCCCCAAGGCTATAGCCCATCCGTTTTTCGGACATTTTTCCGCTAGACGAACTTGGCGCCCCGGCCATCACGCGGTTATTTTTGGGCGCGGCTGTGCGCGTGGCCTATTTTTGGTATGCACGGGCCGCTCGCAAACTCTCACCCCATTCCGAGTCCGGCGGACGAAGTGGGCCAGCCCCTCCCCCAAAGGCTATAGCCCACCCGTTTTTTGGCCTTTTTTCCGCTGGACGAACTTGGCGCCCCGGCCTTCGGGCAGTTATTTTTGGGCTCGGCTGTGTCCGCGGCATATTTTTGACACGCGGAGGCCACTTGCAAAGTCTCGCCCCATTCCGAGTCCGGCGGACGATGTTGGCCAGCCCCTCCCCCCAAGGCTATAGCCCACCCATTTTTTGTCCATTTTTCCGCTGGGGGGTTTGGGCGCAACGACCTTCGGGGGGTTATTTTTGGACGCGGCTGTGCCCGCGGCCTATTTTTGGCACGCGGAGGCCGCTCGCAATGTCTCGCCCCATTCCGAGTCCGGCGGACGAAGTTGGCCAGCCCCTCCCCCCAAGGCTATACCCCAACCGTTTTTTGTCCATTTTTCCGCTGGTCGAACTTGGCGCCCCAGCCTTAGGGCGGTTATTTTTGGGTGAGGCTGTGCCCGCGGCCTATTTTTGGCACACGGAGTCCCCTCGCAAAGTCTCGCGCCATTCCGAGTCCGGCGGACGAAGTTGGCCAGCCCCACCCCCCAAGGCTATAGCCCACCTGTTTTTGTGGCCTTTTTCCGCTGGACGAACTTGGCGCCCCGGCCTTCGTGCGGATATTTTTGGGCGCGGCTGTGCCCGCGGCCTATGTTTGGCACACGGAGGGCCCTCGCAAAGTCTCGCGCCATTCCGAGTGCGGCGGACGATGTTTGCCAGCCCCACCCCCCAAGGCTATAGCCCACCCGTTTTTGTGCCCTTTTTCCGCCGGACGAATTTGGCGCCCCGGCCTTCGGGCGGCTATTTTTGGGCGCGGCTGTGCCCGATGCCTTTTTTTGGCACACGGAGGCCCCTCAAAAAGTCTCGTACCATTCCGAGTCCGGCAGACGAAGTTGGCCAGCCCCACCCCCCAAGGCTATAGCCCACCCGTTTTTGTGGCCTTTTTCCGCTGGACAAACTTGGCGCCCCGGCCTTCGGGCAGTTGTTTTTGGACGCGGCTGTGCCCACGGCCTCTTTTTGGCACAAGGAGGGCCCTCGCAAAGTCTCGCGCAATTCCGAGTGCAGCGGACGAAGTTGGCCAGCCCCACCCCCCAAGGCTATAGCCCACCCGTTTTTGTGGCCTGTTTCCGCTGGACGAACTTGGCGCCCCGGCCATCGGGGGGTAATTTTTGGACGTGGCTGTGCCCACGGCCTATTTTTGGCACAC